>JAMKCH010036714.1:0-56709 GCA_023653785.1 Ophioderma brevispina | reverse complement strand
TTTTGTTTCACAAGGAACATTATTAAACCAAAAGGAGTGGATTTCCACTCGTTTTCGTGTTGTCCTTCGTTTCACTCCCCAAAAGTGTTGTCCTTCGTTTAACTCCTCAAACGAGTGGAAATCCACTCTTTTTCGAGTGATTTTTACTCTTTTTGAGTGGAAATTTTCTGTAAAACTTATGTAAGGATGTGTCCTGGCCAAAATGAGAGTAGCAAATCTTATGTTGAACACCGAGAAATAATTCTTGAAAACTCCTTTCAAGGCAGCCTCAAAGTCACTCACTATAGTCCGTAGAAAATGAAATCCCAGTCCTCTATAACACGAAATCTTTAATGAAGTTTAACCTTTTGGTACTCCATATTGACAGCCGCGAAAAAGCAGTAAAAACTTACAGTTGGAACTTAATGAAATAATTTAGTTTTATACTGTGAGCGATTCCTGTGTGAGCACAGTCAAAAGGTACAAGTTATCGCTGCAGAGTAACACTGAGTGACGGGTGATTGATTATTGATAAAGCTCGCCGACATGAATCATGTGAATAGGGATTAATCGTAGATCGTCCAGGAAATAGATCGTCCAGGATTTTCCCGTTTGCATGACACGTACAATGTACACACAGATTCGGTTATGTGTATACTTAGGTCAGTCACCCGAATGTACTACACATGCGCGAATTGCCATCGGTGACTTTTCACTAAAATCTGCTATACAGGCTTCAATAGAGAGGTTTGTTTGTGCTTTGATCCTAACCAATGTACAACATACATTTCAATTTGTTTTAAATGCGCCAAAATCTAAATAAAACTAATATGGTGCAAAGTTGTCAAAATACCATAGGAATTAATTTATAATTTGACCCATTTTTATTTATCGGGATTACCTGGTATCACTTGGTTCTGATCATAGGTACATTTCTAATTGTTTCATCGATAATATAGGGTTGAATAGATAATTATAATTTATGGCGACGCCATCTTGGATTTCTCAAATGCTCAAGGATGCCCAGGTGGCACCCGGCAGATTCTTATTTTACACACCCTAATCTGTCATTCAGTCACCCGAATGTACTACACATGCGCGAATTGCCATCGGTGACTTTTCACTAAAATCTGCTATACAGGCTTCAATAGAGAGGTTTGTTTGTGCTTTGATCCTAACCAATGTACAACATACATTTCAATTTGTTTTAAATGCGCCAAAATCTAAATAAAACTAATATGGTGCAAAGTTGTCAAAATACCATAGGAATTAATTTATAATTTGACCCATTTTTATTTATCGGGATTACCTGGTATCACTTGGTTCTGATCATAGGTACATTTCTAATTGTTTCATCGATAATATAGGGTTGAATAGATAATTATAATTTATGGCGACGCCATCTTGGATTTCTCAAATGCTCAAGGATGCCCAGGTGGCACCCGGCAGATTCTTATTTTACACACCCTAATCTGTCATTTTCAGCTAAACAAATGTGTCCATACTCAACTGTACGGTCACATGAAGGTTCTAGCCAAATGCTCGGATATATATCCTCCTGGCTTCAGTCAAGTAAAGGAATATTCTGATATTGAATTGTTAATTTAATAAGTTTATGTCAAGAGCTCTTACTTGAAAATCATTGTGATAATAAGGGAGGAGTCATTATTTACGTCAGTTGAATGGAGGATTTCAGAGGGGCGATACGAAAAATGCTTATGAGCGTCATCAAGGAGAGACGGTGAACATGAACTTTTAAATGGAGAGATTTTGTAAATTCAGGGCAGCATGCGAAATTTTTTAATGGAAGCGAAGGGCGAAAAGTTAAATTTATCCATCCCCCAACCACCCCCGCGTAAATAACGACCGACCACAAATCTCTGAATGGCCATTTAGTGTAGGACGTTCTGTTGCAATTTGAGAGGTTGCATCTTTTCTATATTTGGTTACACCTTTATTTAAAGTACGAAAAGCCAGCAGGGTCTAAGCACATTCCAGCTTTCAGTATCGTAACAAAATGTGACTTCAGTTGTTAATTATGTTAATATATGATTTTATGGCATTTGTGCTGCGGTTCGTTTCTACATGATACATTTATTATACTGATGGTAAAGAAAAGAAGAACACTTAAAATAAAATGGCGGTTATTTTGGAAGAAAAAGTGCCTAAGCACGAATGTAATGGTTTGAAAATCATGGTAAATATTTGCGTTTCCATCGCCGCCGATAAATTACAATCGGGGAACCCCGATTCTAATTACAGAATCCCTTTTATGATCAATACGCAATTTGCAGCATTACCGTTCACAAGTATAGTTTACTTTACCAACACAAGTATGCAAATGTCTAAAAAAAACTTGGGAAATTGGGGCGCTCTTCCACAAAAATGCCCTATTATTGCTTTAACTTCAATAGAACTTTTTTTAAACTCAAGTTTGCTCTCGGTAGTAGCAGCGCTGTTCTTGACTGATATTTTATTTAAATGTCATTCATGAATAAATTCACACAAACCGTTTCATTCTAGAGATATATCGTTTTTATTCTTTATTTTTATACAAGTATAATGCATTTGTCATCACTGTGTTAAGATATTTTTCACTTGTTCATAAAACATACACAAAACAATAACGTCTGTCGTATTGAAAATATTTGTTGTTCTTAAAAAGTACAATTCTGTAGTAGAATGGCGTGGCTACATGATATATAAATGCGTTGACATGGAAATGCGAAAATAGTATCACCTCAGGTGTGCTATTCACATATTGGATAAAGGCACAGTTCTTAAGACATTATATAATCTTTATGGCTTATATCATAAAGGCATGCCAAGCAAAGTCTTATAGACTATAGGACGTAGACCAATAACCAACTGTATAACAAATTTCGTAGTGCCCCTGGGGAGGTAGGGGAAAACCAAGTGTAAATTCATAATAAATTATTAAAATCATTTAACTGTCTGTTCCCGCATACAAAACTGGCACATTTTCTTGACAATTAATAAAATGTCACCCACTTTCCTTTTCCCAATATCAGTGACTAATGGATATGTACAGACTTCAGCAAACCATGAGCTAAAGATATTCAACAATCGGCCCGGTATGCGTAGCCATTGCTATATTGCCAAGCAGTTGAAAAGATTCCAGGTGTTATCACCTCCACGCTTCGGGTTGAGTAACAAAATACCTTGCACAATAACTAACTATATTATAATATAGGTCGTTGACACTAAGTTTTCTTCTGAAAACGCGGTAAATTGAATAGAAATTAAGTTAGGCAATATAATAGGTTACGGATTTGGTTCTGCACAAAGTTGTTAGGTCAAAGCTTTCCCAGCAACTTGTTGGGCATAATTTTTGTTCTTCTTTGTTCCTTTGCGAATAAATGATGAAACATACGGCCAAAGTTAATTGAACACGCACTATAGAAGCTCAAGATTTACTTATTTGTGAATGAGAATAAGTATTTGTGCTTACGTCATGAAAAAAGTCTAAATCGGAGAGGTGATAACACCTGAAATCCTTTCGACTGCCATACATTATAACAATGGCCCTGCACTCCCAGATGAAAAGGAATCTGAAGTGCTTTTCTCCACCGCATACGGGGCCGATAGTTGAATATCTTTATTAGCTCCATTGTTTTCTGAAGTCTAGTGTATCCATTGGTCACTGATATTGGAGAAATTAAATTGAGGTGACATTTTATTAATTTTCAAGAAAATGTGCCAGTTTTATTTGCGGTAACTGGCGGTTATATGATTTTAATCATTTATTGTGAATTTACACTTAGCCCCCTTACGGGCACTACATAACAACTGCACAGAAGGACATGTCCCATAGTCTATTAAGGGGGCTGTCGTTTTCTTCAAAAAGATTGAGGTCCCAAACACTGGGATGACTATAGTCGGTTTTTCTATGATCCACAGTCATTATCGATTACAATGTAATTTTATGACACCCTCCGGTATCATATGTCCCGATAATTTTTTCACACTCCCTCAGATTCGGAGGCGTCTGGACACACGAAACACCCCATAAGCACTATGCTTAGCACGCAACATTGGGCACATCCAAGGCATGTGCATGTGTTTCGTTACCATGGCATGTTTTCCTGCTAGAGAAATAACACCTTATACAAGATGGCACTCAGTTGACCCTTGAACGCATGGGACGTGTCCAGGATATAGAGGTCTTCCACCTTTCGGATTAGCGGCCATCTTGCCGGGAATGGCAAAGTCCATTCCAAATTTCTGGAGACTTTCTAAATCTAAAGAACGACATGCATGTTGGATATGTATGCATAAAAGTATGGGTCACACTTTGAATAGCACAAGTACTTTGAGGTCGGGTATAAAATTGATCTGTATGACGAATACTACGGGAACTAACACCTTTTGTTATAGGTTATGCATGAGTGAGGTGAAAGACCTCTATTACACTCCGGGGTGTGCCATCCTGGAAACAATACCATCCCACGCAGCGGGAGGCCCAGGTGGTTCTTAAGCCTTCCGGTGGGGTCCAGGAGCGAAGCCCCCAGAAATATATGCGTTTTCAGGCAATTTTGACTTTAATTTGGACCCATTCTGGTGTAAGCTGAAGCCTATATTACAGCTACAAAATTATTATTTTTAGACCCCCAGGGTGCGCGCGCACCCCTAGATACGTCCATGGAATGACCCCTGATGACCTATTGGTGAAGATCCTGTAGATACCGGCTATAGCCAATTCATATGCATGATTTTCCTGCGATGCAAGAACATTTTGGAAACGAAAAAGACCCCCATAGACACTGGCCAAAACCTCAAAATGTCGGACAAAAATGTTGGCACACTTATTGTGTTTGAGAAAAAAATGACCCTCTCCACCTGATCAATGTTGCGACACGTCATTTTGTTCATGTGTTTTTAAGACCATCCAACATTGATTGGTGGGGAAGGGGAGGGATAAAGTGTTAGGGTTGGTTTCAAGCTTTACACTTAAAGTTCGTACTTTCAGTGCGATCTATAGGGCTTTAGTACATTAAAAAATTATCACAGATGTGCCAACTAATTTTGTCATTATCATTGTGAGAAGCAGTATTTTAAAACAAAATTCGCAAAATAACTCTGCTGACCTCTACGTCACCCTTGACCTTAAACGGATCATGCCTTTAGTGGTTAGCGGTAGGTCAATTATGTTGTAACCACATTTGGTGGAAATCGGTCAAAACGTCTAGGAGCAAGGCGGTCAGTTGGCAGAAAGAAATGACTACAAAGCGTTTCCAAAAGAAAATCAAACTTTAACCGTGCTAATGTTGCTTTTACAGCGTGGAATGTAGTAATCACTTTCCAAAAGAGGCAACATTCGAGCAATGTAAGCTAAGTCGTGCAAACTATTAATCTCTGGTCCTCTATAAGCATGATAAGGCGGTCTTGATATCCCACGATGATCACTGACCTCGAATGACATTATGACATGTTCAGAATGTCACAAGGTTCATTCCTTATCCTGCTAATGTGAGCCAGATCACGCTAAGTTTATCTTTCGAACTTGCTCATTGATGTCATTTACACCCAACTCCTTCCTGATATTTTCACTTCTGTCTTTATCCTTCTCAGTGTTACTTCTTTAATTCTTCTTAACATCCTCAACTCTGTTGCCTTCCTTTCTTTGTTGTCGTTGTCCATGACTCTGTACCACACCAAAGAACATATGATAAGCTTATATCAGTTTGTTTTCAGCTTCCTTGGCAGTTTCCTATCACTTATGACTCCTGGCAGATCTCTCCATTTTGTCCATGCTGCAGCCATTCTTGCTGTCATCGCTATTTTAGACCCACCTTTCTCATTCAATATAACTCCCTGGTACTGGAATTCGTTTACTAATTTTAGGCTGACATTGTTTCTATTCTTAATATCTGCCTTTGTTCATCTTCTGCTTCTAACTATTAATTCTCATATTCTGTGTTTGAGTTGTTGACCTTAAGCACTTTAGATGCCACCCCATTTTGCCAGGTATTACCTTTGCTTTGCCTTTCTTTGCTGTCTGCCAGCAAAGCCAGAGCATCAGCAAGCAATAGCTCCCACGGTAACCAACCTCTAAACTCTTGACTGGTGACATCTAGTACGACATTAAATAGGAACGGACTTAGACTTGATTCTTAATGTTCTTCTTGATCCTCAGCCTTCTCATATCTGGTCCACACCACTGTTCGTTGTCCGTGAAATGTTGCTCTCGCCATTCTGACCAATATACCATATCCATTGGGATGAATACGGTCATATACTTTCTTCAGGTCCTCAAAATATGTCTTTATTCACTTCTGGGTGTTTCTCCTATAGGTGCTTGATGACAAAATATCATCCGTGGTTACCTTTCCCAAACTGATGAGCTTGCATAGTCTCCTCTCTATGATCTTCTCTCTTCATTGCATATTCCAGCAGCTTAATTCCTCTTAAATTTCTACATTTCATGGGATCTCCTTTCCCTTTTTAGATGTTTACAATCTCACTTATCTCCAATTCTTTGGCATTTCCTTTTCACTTCGTATCTTCTGTAGGGGTCAAAACATCATCTCCTCTTCCCTACCAAGGTCTATTGGTATTCCTGAACCTCCAGCCGCTTTCCTAGTTTTTATTTTCTTCAAAGATGAAAGATGGATCAAGTAATATTTTTTGCACTGCACCTTCTACTGGTGGATACTCCTCAAGTGGTTATCTGATATTTTTAATATTAAGAAGATTATTGAAGTATTATCTCCACCAATCCTTAATCCTCTCATCATCTGCCAACAGTACCTCATTTTCATTTTTAACAAATCCATTCTGTTCACGAAAATTGGTTGTGAAATAAACTGTTCCAAGCTTATTTTAATTCTTTTGAAATCATAACATGGAACACAATTTTAATCCTCGTTATGTATAATTTTTGTGCATGTCCAAGAATGTCATTAATAGATTGAAGTTTGACTAAATCTACATATATTTGACAATTGAGGGTACAAAATGGGGTCCTTTCAAAAGTCGTCTTACGTGACCTTTTTGCTACCGTCATCCAGTACTAAAGTCAAGGTTTTATGACAAATAACACGCTCGTGTGAGCATCGTTTATTTCAAGATAGCCCGCCAAAATCAAATCTTGGGGGTCCTTACAATCAGCCAAGGAATCGTGGAATTAACATTACTGCACATCGCAATCTACGCATTGTCTAATTGTTTCGAATCTCTTTAGATATAATTTGTCTCAGCGTGAGACACAGTAGAACCAAGCTGTATACTGGCCGTTATAGAACCCCCATTGCCTCAAGCGGGAGGAGCCATTCTAAAAGTCCCTATCAAAGCTTCCATCTCCGATGGCAGAAAATGCAAACTTTCCATACAAACAATCTTTAAGTATGTTTAATAGCTTTTAAGTATATCGGAGTATAATCACGAGCTTCCGTCAATTCTTTTCGGTTTCCAAACGTGATTTCTCGAGTTCTGCCAGGTGTCTGTGTGCTTCTTTCTTTAAGATTGCTATGGTTTTCAAGTCCTGTTGTAATCCATTTATGTTTTCTTCTCTTTCGTCGGATTTCACGTGGGCTGGTAACAATGTTCGATGTTTCGTTTCCGTCCAGTCGGGCATTCCGTTTTTCCTTTCCTGCAGTTACAAGTTTGGCTTCGGGTTCTGGTGCGTTGTATCTTCATATTTTTTTGTTTTGAGCGTCCAATGTGATTTCATGATTGGCAATCCAGCTGTAAGCATTATAACGAGTTCCTTTTGAATTGCTTTGACGTATCCCTTTGGGAAACTCTCATTTACTATTTTCAAAAATTGGTACCCAACTTTGGTTTTCACCTTTAAAGTGACCGGCGAGATGTTTTTTAGGTACGATTCTCTCAAATTGCACAGGATCGATTGTAGACCACCTACCAAGAACGTTCCGAAGGTTTATTGGACAAACAAGTACACAAAAAACAGCAAATGCTTTGCTTTTTTTGAACTTGGCCTGTTACTATCGTATTGTCCCCATAGAACACCGTGCTTTGACTTTCTGCAGTGCACGACGAAAGTATAAATCATCATATTATTACCTAAAGTACGGCGTATTCGGCTTCTTCACTCATGTGTGATCTAATACAATTGGAAAGCATCCAAATGCATAAAATCCGGGTTCGAAAAAAAATTGGGGCGCTTTTTTTGGAATCTCCTCATGTTCTTAATCGATTGGTGGGTTGTACCATGTGATGTTCTCTTTCTGGTTCGGATTTTGCATTTTCGTTGATCCTTCAACTTGAATACAAGCTCAAACAAACCCGCTTTCTTTAGGGCTTCTGGTATATTTGTGGACTCTTCGAGTTCCTTTCATTTGATGACATGTCAGGGACTCTGCGTTGATGCCTTCCGCTGTAATCTTCGCGTTCACCTAATAGGGTTTGTTTCCTGGTTTGATATACGTGTATTAATCACCTGTGGGCAACGGATATCGAAGGACTCATGATCAAAAACCATGTTAAATCGTAAGTTCGAGCCCGGCTGTATCACATGTTTTTTGTGTCCCTGGGCAAGAGATCTTAATCTCAATTGCCTCGTTGACCAAAGCGAAAACTACTGGAGCTGTTATGGGGGAATATTACAAGCTAAGTGCTGATAGGGATGGCGCTTGCCAGCTGCCGGCCTAGATGACGCAAATGATTGTGACGAGTTCCTGATGGCAGCGTAATAATAATAGGCAACAGCGCTTTGAATCCTTCGAAAGGGCACTTTATAAATGTCGGGTATTATATTTATTATATTATTATTATACGGTCTGTATGTTCGCGGTTGAAGTCAAGAGTGAGGTCAAGGGAGGTCAAGAGTGAGGTCAAGGGAGTTATATTTATTTATTGGCTTCTATTGTTATGCCAAGTTCGGTGATCTTGATCTTCGTGTATCTTCTTGGTGGCTCACAGAATACGGCAAGGCCATATACTGGCCATCGTTCCAGATTCTGTAAAGACACACTTTATTACCTAAGTGGGATTATAGTTGAGCTTAGTTGGTAAATTCGCAGCATTCCTGTTTGTTTGTTTTAGAGTTTCGGTGTCCCCCTTATGTCTAACGGTGCGTCCCTTAACAGGACCTTAAAGGAATATTGAGACACATCCTACTTGGAATACATTTCTTTCATATATTTAAAAATTACACAATAAGACTCAAATTTAGATACGATTACATTTCAACCAACAAAAAGACACACAATAAACATACAATGGCTCGTGTGTTTGTGTTTTTTCTAAACATACACTGTAATAACAAATGTTAATTTTACAGGAAACCGATGATTTTTTTAAGTACACTCTAATAACAAAATGTAAAAAATTCTAAACCTCTACTCTAACAAATTTAATTTAACAGCAAGCAAAATCACTAAATATTACAGTCCACTGTAAAAATATAAATGCTGCAAAAATTTCAGTAAACTGTAAGAGTCTATAGTTTTCCGAAATTACTACAAAAATATACATGGTCACGTGCTCTAAATCGGGTTAAATTACTAATAAACCTACCTCGCTAATTACTATAGGCTTCTCGCGAACTTATACACACACACTGGTCAAAAGTATTGCAACATGCAGAAAATATACTTATTAATCACAAATGGACTTCAAATTGTACAAGAAGTTCTTGAATTGTGTTTTTTTTTCCAAACACATGGTATTATTGGGGCGCAAAGCCCCAAAAGAGGAACGCCAACAATGCAATTAACTGGTCTATTGTCGGTATTCATAAACCTGTAAAGTGTTAATATCACAGTGTTTTGGACTGCGGTAGTTTCCATAACCTGACCCATCTCACTTTTTCGGACACACTTATGAATTCGGAAACCCTTTAAGGAATAAAGCACACGTTTCTGAATTCATAAGTCTGTCAGTAAAAGTGTGGCAGATTGGTCAGGTTACGGAAACTCAGTTTTTATTTCATCCTAAAAACTTAAACTGTCCCTGTGACCGCGAAAACATTTCTTGACGTAAAGGGCCAATCGATGCCAACGTTTTGCTTTACAATATATAGCACGGACGTTTTAAACATGTTGTATATATAACACGACGTCATCGTACGGCTTGTATCTAACAGTCACGTCGCGTCACGGCATGTCGTATGTTCACGTAGATTCAATATGGAATAAACCACATATAGTATTGGCTAATTTATTCTCTATAGGCCGTTAACATCCTACGTCACTTATTTTGTTGCCTGCCAATCCATTCCTGCGAAATGTTATGGCCCATAGTATTAAAACTCTAACAGATACAATTGCCCAGTTGTAACAGTCGGGCCGCCTATGATATTAGATAATCAGATGGCTAGATGGCGTTCGTGAAAATAAACAGCTGAGCGCTTGACTTGGTTAAACATCGGTCGAAGCGGCAGTAGGCCGCGAAGGGACAGATGTGTTAAACAAGTTCAAGCGCGAAAGCTTGTATTTTTTACGAACGCCTCATAGAACTTGGATTATATAGCATACCACTTAGAGTAAATATAAAAATAACAATTTTAAAACAAGAGTTTTGGTTTATAAAACATGCTAAAATTGGATTGATAACGAAATAATTTGTCGCAATTTCAAATTTAACATATTTAAAAACACTTTGTCATTGTCACCGTATATTGACGAGCGTTACCCAAATTCCAAATGGGTTTGTATTGATTGCTAGGCCATTAACCTTCGAGGGACTAAAGCTATTAAGTATATAAGACTATAACTTGCCAATCGGTTAATCTGATTAGTGCTTTGTACTCGCAAAGCAAATATATCATGTATTTAAGTTTTTCCTTGGAGTAAAATTTGGAATGAAATAAATCAACCAAGCCTTCGGAAAACGATATGAACCCTATTCATCCTTGAACATAGTGATTATTCGTGCAGAAATTACACGGAGTTATCAGTGTTTTACCACTACAGTTATTTAGCCATTTGAGTGCAATTACTAGGGTGTTGAAGATGAGAAGAAAACAAAATAAACCAATCTGGATCTGGTGAACGTCAATGTTATAGTATATTTCTAAATATGTACGTATTCTTTATGTGTATTGTGTGATGTCGACATTTGTGGATAAGCAAAGCATTGATTTCAAATGGAAACGACGGCGTCGGATGGGGAGCTTCTGCAAGCTTGATCCCAAGAGGTTGAAGCTGACTAGTACTGTTTTTTTTTTGGGGGGGGGTTACCCTCTATATGACCCAGTGTTTGGTCAAATCTAATGTTCATGGAGTAGGTTTGTTATTGTTTTAATTTTTGTCTTTTGGCAATTACCCGAAAGGAATTGCAGTCTGATACCACATTTTAAAAATGGACAGTATGAAAATCAAATATCCTGAATTATATCATATATTTGTGTTGGTAAAAAAAATAAATTGTGTGCATGTCCCATTTATGAGAAAATGTTGAGTAAAGAGCAATCAATTTTGAAGTTGATTGTACAGGTAGCATACCGCTCTTATTTCTACATACATAGGTTACATAGTTTGACACCATAGGAATTGTATCTTAGTTTTGCCATCAGTATATATTACAGATAGCGCGACTGTATATTATGGTCAGGCATGCATTTCTAGAACAAATACCGGACCGCGTGTTAGTTGTGACCGCTTCCGAGGTGCATGTTATTAAAAATAACAAGCCTTAGGCTGTATTAAAAATAACACCCGGTAGCCTTCTCGAACCCCATTCGTAGTAGATAACGCACGGGAAAACAATAGTTAAAACAAAAAGCGCTAGCACGAGAAGTGTATTTCAAGATACCAGGGCCTAGAATGTTTACAAACATTGCTGTTAACTGGTCTATAGATACTCTACGTGAACGCGACGTGCCTTTGACGCGACTGTTAGATAACATGCTATCTATACACTTACATTTAAAAGATTTACATTTGAGTACACATATAAGAGGAGGATTTGTGTTTATCCATTGTGCTTTGCGTGACGACCTGCAAGTTCGCAAATCGTCTTTGACAACAACGTGACTGTTTCCGCCCCCCCCCCCCCATGCGTTGGGCGACCTCCGCTAACGATGCAATCGGTAATCCAACATCAAAATGTTACCGAATCGACTCATTGTTCGTTGGGGGGGGGGGGGGACCATATCAACCAAACTTAACAAATAATTCAGGTAAGATGCTCTATTATTTCATTCCTTTATGATAAAATAAAATCCACAGATATCAAATTACAAAAAGTGGCAAATATCACTTCGTTTGGGTAAAGATTTGATTGGGTCACCCTGTAATTGGGCCAACGTTATGCCCACATCAATGGCCTCCATATTAGCTGCTGGTCGCTTGCCAATATGATGCGCCAATATAATCAGTAAGGGTGCTGATATGAAGCCGATATCACATTTTCCAATGGAAAACCAATACTGTCCATAATATGTGTTAGCCACGTGATGCCGATGGCAAGATTACCGATAGGGAACCATTGTTAGGGCAATATATGCGTTCTTATCTGGGCTATCCAATTGTTGCTGGTTTCCCCGTCTCCAATCGGAATTTTCAGTCATATCTGTCATTCATAGTGTGAATTAAGTCACCAAGCTTGAGAGATCGCGACATCTAAATTTACACAAGCATCATCATGTCATCCCATCACTGTTTTTTTCACTGAACCATCAATTTGAAGTGTACACCTGGAACCAATGTTAAAGGTGTGCCATAACGTTACGAATCCTTCTCTTACACATAATAACGTTGAAAACTTTGTCACAAAGTGAATAATGTTGTAACACCTTGCTAAATAACTTACATTGGTAGCTGGGAATACATTTGTCTACACGTGGATTTTACAGCTTTCGGTCATGCGCTGTTTCACACAAGAAGATACAAGAAGCGTTGTGTCTTGGTGAGGAGGCAGGAGGTTTGAGTGGTGTAGCGTGGAGAACTACCCTGATAAATCTTCGGCCGCGTTACATAGTGACGTTTCCAAAAATACGCATTTTGAGAAAAACGGTTTTGAAGATTTTGCGATCTTAATTTGCTCTATACTCTTAATAAAAATATATATATATAAATATATATATATCAATTAAAATCTTGTTGAAAATCGTCAAATGAGTTAAATTTTAAATACAGTATATTTCACTGATTAACTTCTAATTAATTTGGATGTGCGAAATAAAATAATGTATAATAAAATACGTCACAATGTGAAAATTACAAAATAGCAATTTCAACGTCTAAATAACGAATACGTCGTGCAAATATATACGTCGTTACGGGATGTGAAAAGTTTGCGCAAATTGCAAATACTTTTGGACCTGCGCAGAATAGATTTTCGACAAATACGTCTTTATTTGATGCAAATGTTTTGCAAATGCGTCATAATTAGTTAATTATTAGCTTAATAATTAAATCACTTTGAGGTTCGAAATTTGGTGAAATTGTAGGGATAGTATATACCAAACGTATATGCCAAAGTTTCTCAAAAAAGCAAAATATGTATAATACGTCACTAAGTGTCTCGGCCGACGAGAGAGAAAGATACGGTATATAGTAACTGAACCCCACGAAAGCTTCACTGATGAGATATCTTTTGTCTGCTTCCACCTAGAAAACTCTACTTAGTACTCCTGGGTAACTCCCAATGCATGCTATAAGCCTGCAAACATAAAACGTTCTACTTACCATGCTTACCTTAGTAGTAGGTACGGTGACCATTTTTTGTTAATGCACCCTCCCTTGCCAGATTATATAGGGGAAGACTGGGCCCCGGTAATTGGTGGTCAACCTGCACTCGGATACTGAATGGATGACTTTGAGCGTTTTTTTTATGACCATCATTTTCAGATGCAGCATGAAAAGAGCTTTACAGTGATACACTGATGTCATGAAGTTGGAAATACACACTAATTTTGACATTTTTATTGAATGATTCTTACAGTGTGAGTTATTTATGATATCTAGAGTGTATATCGTCGCCACACTACTTGATTGATCAGTCTCTTCCGAACATATCACCATGAACTTTTAACCCTTTACGAACTGTGTCCCTAGCCTGAAAGGAAAAGAGGGTATTCGAACAGCAGATTTAAGGATTTTGTTACAATTTTCACATCAGTTAGTTTACAGATAACATATTTTTGGGTGATTTCATGCATGGAAATGTTCAATACTACTGTTTTCAATGTCAATCAGTCACTAACTAATATCGAGTATGGCCACCTCTGGCATGGATCAGTGCGTCAAGACGTCGCGGCATACTGTCTACTAGGTTGTTTATGATGTCAATAGGCAGAGCGTCCCACTTATCGGTCAGATCCTGAGCTAACTCCTGTAGAGTTTGAGGAAGATTGTCCCTGTCATTGATGGCTCGGCCTAAGGCATCCAGGCATGCTCGATAGGGTTCGTATCAGGGGAGCAAGCAGGCCATGGTATCTGCTCCACCCCATCTGCCTCAAGAAATTATGTCCACACATGTCGCCAGTATCCGATCTGTAATCTTCTGTGCTCTCAAGCCCAGGGAAGTCGAGCAACTCTGTGGTGAACGATTAAGCGTGGACATTTGGTCATTCGTCTTGCTCGGTAACCATGTTGAAGCAATCTTCGATTTACAGTTTGGCGGGAAATGTTGATTCCATAATGTTCGTTGGCATTTTCCGAGCTCTAATGCGCAGATTAAGTAGTCGGCGATCATCTCCTCTGGTAATCAATTGCGGTCGTCTTGGAGATTTTCGTGGCCTCAAATGACCCACCTCTCGATGATGTCTGAGGATTTTACAGACCGTCCTCTGCGATTTCCCGAGGAAATCAGCGACTTTCGCTTGTGCCTTTGGACGAGGCATAGCCTAGGGGACCTCTGTGTCAGTTTTTGTTGTAAAGGTTACAACCAACTCTGAAAAACAAACAACCAGACTATAGCTCGCAGCAAAAGACATTGTTATAATTCAAAATTATGCATAGATTCATTTCACCTGGGTAGTGGGGACTCATTATGTAATCATTCACCTTAATATGATTACTGAGGCGTTCAAATAGAAATACGTTTTAAGTTTGGGTCTGAAAAAAATTATTCCAACTTTATGAGCAACAGTGTATATGTTGTGATGAGTATTACCTCCGGTAGGGATACCCGACAAGTTTTGGCCAAATTCCCACTCTAAAAATCCTTAATTGTTGTTTATTTTGGTCAAAATTATAAAATATAAATTATAAAACTGGTGATAAGTTGTTTGTATTGTCTCACAGGAAAATGTATTATTTTATAATGTGTAACATTTGGTTGGCTAATAACAAAAAGTAGCAAGGGTCTACAATGTAGACTCTACATGGTCTATGGGGTCACCAAAACGTTCCCTGGATGTCGCAATGGTGATATCACCAAATCAGTTCAAGGAATCATTTGGCACCACTTTCAACAACATCGGAGCATTTAACCCCAGTGTGACATTGAACCATTATGGGGCTATACTGCTTTAACTAAAGGTTGCAACCTATGCAAATATATACTTTTTCTAATCCTTATGAGAAGACGAACACGTTAGTGTACATTAAAACACAATTTGAATCGATTTTAAATTTTTCCCTGTACTAACATTTTCCCCCTTGAAGAAGGGGGCATCAGTCCGAAAATTTGCACCCCATCATTTTCTAACAGTTTATTTAGGCCCTATTGAAACCCAAACAGCAACAAAATCAATTTTAGCATGAAAATCCTACGGGAATACACACCAAACCATAGGCCATGAGGCCAAAGCGAAAAAGATGCTCGGATAAGGACTGAGGTGGCGCACCCCTGGGAAGTACATATTTCCTTCAAAATATTTTTTCTAAAATTATAGCAATCAGTTCTACGTGTACGTGTGTTCTCACTTCTAGTATATGCATATTCTCTAGAAAATGAATTAAATGCCATCTCAATTTCTGCCCTAGTGACCAACCGATGTTCATCATGATTGATTCCAGCAAATAATGGGACTATTGATAAGTACATCCGATATGCAGAGGACTAACATCTGGAACTGCAGAGCCATTGTTATTATCCATGCTCCTGAAGAGATTCCAGGTGTTTTAACACCACCCCGATTTAGATTAAACTATTTTTCATGATGTGGAACACACATTTCATGTCCTCTTTCACGAATAAATAAAGTTAGAGGTTCTACTGTGTGTTCAATTAACTTTGACCCTATATTTCATCATTTATTCGAAAGGGAAACGAAGGTGAACAAAACTCACGGGGGGTAAAGTTGTTTGGCAAACTGTGACCTAACATCTTTGTGCAGAACCAAACCCGTAATTTGCCGCGTAACCCCATTTCTGTTCAATTTACCTCCTTATTAGCAGAAATCGAAAATCATTCACCTATGTGAAATGCCGGTAAACCGGTGGCGAACAAACTTCAAATTGAATAGAAAAGAGGTCCTGCATTAACATGATTAAGTTATGGGTCTTAATTCTGCACCAAGGTGTTAGGTCACAGCTTGACATTTATTCATGATTTTTGTTCATCTTCGTTTTCTTTTTGAATAAATGATGAAATATACGGTCAAAGTTTCTTTTTTATTCGTGAGCGAAGCTTATAGCTCAATCTAAATCGGAAGCTGAAAGGCTTCAACGTCATGGACAATAACAATGACTCTGCAGTTCCAGCGAATCTGAAGTCCGTTGTCCTATGCAAAACGGCGTTATAACACCTGGAATCTCTTCAGCTGCATGATAATAACAATGGCTTTGCAGTTCCTGATGAAAAAAGGAATCTGAAGTGTTTGGTCCTCTGCATACCGAGTGCATTTACTTATCAATAGCGCCATTATTAGCTAGAGTCAATGGAACGTAGTGTATATTCTTTGGTCACTGATATTTATAGGGAAAAAAGGGAGATGACATTTAATTCATTTTCAAGAAAATGTGCGCATACTAGAGGTGAGAACATGCGTAGAACTGATTTTTATAATTTTAGAGAAAAATTATGTACTTCCCAGGGGTGCGTCACCTTTATAGACGCTATGAGATCTGCCCGCTAGCCTACCACAATAGCCAAAAACAGCTCCTACAGCGTAAACCACAGAAACATAAAAGTGGTCCTCAAAAACATTTCCCACATGATTTTAATAATATGTCCCAACACTAATGTATATTGATAGCCTCTATCCTAAAACACCAAAAGTATCCATTCAGTATTTTGATTTCGGGTTTGGTCAAGAAATAAATAGAGCACTTTTGAGATTTGGTCTTCCACTAATAAACTCATGTCCTATTGTGGAATCCTCTCCGACTTCGTGGGTAGTCTCCGTATCAGCTCCTCCAAGCTTGCTGGTCGAAAACGATACACTTGAGAGTCGCATTATGAGTCTTCTTAAACATCTCAGAGGCGTTCAATTGGTGGCAGGTCAGAGACCCTTTCTGGCCAAGGGAAACAAATAATGTGACTGTTAAAAACAAATTTTTTCCCATAATATGAGACAAATCTGTAAAATTACTTTCAAAGTTCGTTAAGTGTGACGGAAATTCTGTTAATTTACACCAAAAAAGTTTTGGAAATTCTGTGCAGAAATTTCGTAAATTTACGGAAACATTTCTAAATATTACCCCGCAGGCTCATCAAATATCCATCATTACATTGCTTGTTTTTTACGAATCATTCTCCGTGTTTCAAGAGGCTGTCTGAAGTCACTAGAAGGCTGAGTGCACAAAATTATAAAGATTCTTTGTTTAGTGTGCAGGGTTATCTAGAATCTTTTGTTTAGCTTGCAGGTTATATAATTTGTGCTCTCGCCTCAAGATAATTACTGGAGTTTGATTCGTAGGATCTACGATCTAAGTGGATTCTAAACAATACACTGATGCACTTAGAAGTTCATGACATGATACATGCTTATGTCTGGGAGACAGTATTGGGATTTTCACTCTGAAATATTAACAACATTAAAGCCACCTCACGATTCTTCAAAATGTAAACAAATCGCGCCCCTATTTTCATCAAAGGTCAATTGTTTGCAACCGTATATTGCCAAGAAAATGACCGATTTGTTCGCATGTTTACTAATAAAAGTCGGGATCCGACTTTTATTAGCCAACACAAACCTCGTAAATGCATCTCAATACCACTTTAAAATACTTTAGGTCTGCTTTCACCCAAAGAACGGTAATATAGGTGTTGATATACCCTCTAAAACGAGCAAATTTAGAGACAAAATGGGCATTTGAATTTTGGAAAACATGACTGATAGTGGCTTTAACGACAAAACCTTTAAAAGCTACAGAGAAAGTGTGGTTTACAAGTACAATTGCCAACTTTGCCAATTTTCAAAAATCACGGACCGGACCCCTCTCTTGTTTTAGTGGAAATTGCCCCCAGATCGAACAAGAAAAATACCGCCTACCTCTTTTTTTGCGGGGGTCAGTAGGTTGGTAGTCATTTTTCCCCAAGGACGATGTAGGGATAGGGATAGATTGGAATGAGGCCATGCTAATTTTGTAATGGTTAACATTCATTCGTGTATATACTATGATCTGTTCAAACTGGACTGGAACAGAGTGCGCAAACGCAGTCGGAAATTGAGATAAGAAGGCCCAATATGGTTTTGAAAGCTACCAGCGAGCGAAGCGAGCCCGATAATTCCCCCCATCCTCCTCCTTGCAGAGCTGGAGATAGAAGACAATTTCAGACCATCTTTCGCAAAGTTATGTATCTTCCCCTCGTAACACTACATCTTCACATGACGTTATAGTCTTTGAAGATCATTCGGCCTGAGATGACTGTGGCACACTGGATAAGGTGTGAAAATTTTTTGCCATCACAAAAGTCCAGTCCAGTTGACAGACTACAAGACAATGATTGAAGGGTATATTTGACTATTTGGTTATGGAATGATAATTTTAATATGTAACCGTACACAAAAGGCTTCAACTTGACGGGCAGAGGTGCATGGTATCTTTCGGCCTTGATTTCACTTTCATGTAGTTGGACCTTAACAAACCCAGCTAGCAAAAACATTTGTAACACATCTCAAGTACAAAGGTTTGAGTATTAAATATGTTGACAGACGACCCCGGAAACCCCCCGAAGAGACGAAACTCGATTCTTAAGTGCCGCAAGTGGTGCCTTAAGGAGAGGGGGCCAAAACAAATTTGTACAGGGGTCAAATTTGGTAAATTGATCAATCATGTTGCCAAAAGACACATGTTATGTGTCTAACCATAAGGACTTCAGAAAAGGATCGTTTTGTATTATGTAAGCCTAAAGTTTCAGGTCTATAGCGCTAAAAACAGCAAAAATCACATAACAAGGGTCAACTTCAGTGGTACAGGGGTCAAATTTAAAATTGCTCCAATTTGGATAAAAAATGGTGCACGTTATTGGTGGGCTCATAGGATAAAATTATAGGAAAAGGAATAGTTTTAGGGTCTAATCTGCTAAGAACGTAGGGTGGGAACAAGATCACGCCCATTGAATGCAATGGACGTTGACCTTCTGTGCCCCACCTACCTCGGAAACTAAGTATTTAAGGGACACCAAACAGATTCCTTATTTTAATCCTATGAACTCCAAAATAATTGCACCATTTTTTATTCCAACAATCGGAGCAACTTTAAACATGACCCCTGTACAACTGAAAATTGACCCTATTATTGATTTTTGCTGTTTTTAGCTATAACTCTGAAACTGTAGCTGTACATATTACAAACAACCTTTTCTGAATCCTTATGGTTAAACACATAACATGGTGTGTTTTCAAACATGATTGGATCAATAACAAATTGACCCCCTGTACAAACTTTGTTTTGGCCCCCTTCCGTAAGGCACCACTTGAGTCACCTAAGAATCAAGTTTCAGGGGTTCCGGTCAGTATTGTCAACATATTTAATCACTCAAAACATTTTGCTGTACTGAGATGTGTTACAAATGTGTTGCTAGCTCCAGGGCTATAAACGTAGGACATAGCCAGCAACAATATCATAGTAAGGGTCATATCACTTGAACTACATCATTACATGAATGGGTGCTCAGACCTAGTTTCGCTACAGCGTAACTATAATAATAAAAAACGAGGATTTTAAAGCGGATATAGAGGATAATTGATGCAATATGGTGTTATTCGAGCCGATTTGATTGGTCCATATCTCAACTTTTCAGATTTTTTGTAGTGTAATTTGTTTTTGGTTCAAAAGTATGACAAGCCTTGTGAAGCCCTTTCCGATTCACTGACCTGGAACACAACGCCCAAGTAAGTACAATGTTGTAGGACGAATTAGTAGGACAATTCAAATCAGAACAAAACATTATTTAAAAAACAACTGATTGATGATATCCTTAATTTAATAACGAAACATTGTTTCTAAGCATCATGGAAAGAGTTCGGATTCATATCCAATCAACAAAACGTGATTGGGAATGGAAATCAAGTTTTGGACAAGCTTACGGAATAAAGATATTAACTACTATTATCATAGGTAGCTACGCAAGCAAGTAAATACATGATATGCTGTGACAGCTTGTCACACTTCCTTATCCATTGGTGCACAAAGGTTACCACGGTCAATGGGTTGCGTTAACACGTGTGACACTACCCAAAGACCATAGTATCCAAGTGCCATGAAAATTGAGAGCAAACACACGTGGTGGAAGAAACGCAATTTGAGAAATCTTACCCTTTTTGGGCCACACCCTATGACCTAGGGGATATGACCTTAGACCCCACTCTTGGGGGGGGGGGGGTTAGCACTATCCAAGGATCATTACATTGCACAGTTCCATGAACAATATGCTTGCTCTTATGGCACAACGAAGCAATTATATCATGTATGTTTAGGGTCAACTGTTACAACAGACCACCCAACAAACCGACACCTACACACTACAACGTGGCTAAGACCTAGTTTCGCTACGCGTAAACTATAAAATCAAAAACGCGGGCTTTAAAGCGATTATAGGAGATAATTATGCAATGATTGTGTGTTATTTAGAGCCGGATTTTGATGGTCCATAATTAAGCTTGACAAGATTTTTGTTTAGTAATTTGAAGTTTGGTTCCAAAAAGTTATGACAACCTTGTAGAAGACCTCGATTCACTGAACCTGAACACAACGACCAGTTAGGACTATGTAGGACGAATAAGGACATAACTTCAGAAACAAAAACATTATTAAAACAACTGATGATGAGTATCACTTAAATTAATAACTGAAACATCATTGTTTCTACGCATCTATGGAAAAATAGTTTTGATATCATATCAAATAAACAAAACTTGCATTGAATTGAAATCAGTTGGACAAGCTTAGGAAATAAAGCTTATAATTACTATTATAATAGGATAGCTACGACAAGCAGTAAATATAATATGCTAGTGACAGCTTGTTGCCTTCCTATAAATTGGTGACAAAGGTACAAGGTCACCACTGAGGTTTCAACACGTGTGACACACCCAAATAGACCATAGTATCCAAGTGCCATGAAAATTGAGCAACAACCGTGGAGGAAAAGCAAATTGAGAAATTCTACCATTTTGGGCCATAACCTCTAATGACCCGGGATGACCTTCGACCCCCACTCTTGAGGGGGGGGGGGGGTTAGCAATCCAAGGATCATTACTTGCAAAAGTTTCCATGAAAAAAAAAAAAAAAAAAAATTATGTGATCTTATTTGAAACAAACCAGGCACTTATATATTGTATGGTTTAGGGTCAACATTTTACAACAGACCACACAAACAGACACATTACACACTACCAACGCAATCCATGTGTGCCCTCTTGAAGATGATACAAAAAAGGTTGTTGATATCACGAACGCTTGCGAAGTTTTGTTTAATTACACTATAAAATCGAAAGTTGTCTGAGGCTATTTGCTAAACCGCCAATATACACCTGACACCTGACTAGTGACCTTATATGGACCGCCCACGCCATGGATGGTCCATATACGATATATTAAATGTATATTATTATAAAACTAGAATATTTTGGTATGAATAAATATTAGACATGGACAATTTTGTACATTCTGCCCGGGAGATCTTTTTTGTCAACGCAAATATTTAAAAGAAAATCTGGAAAAGGAAAGGTCGGTAACGGAAATTTCTCTGCCTTACATGTACTCTTGGTCATGTTGGTGTGGGGGAGGACCTATAGTTGAATATCAACTTGCTAAAGTTTTACTGGCTAAAAATATTACCTATAACAGATCTATACTAGAGTAAAAAAAGTAAAAACAAACCAAGTGAATTGGAAAGGGTCCGATTGTGTGGGCTAACGTCGCGGTTTTGTGAAAAATAGGCATCATTTTACCTTTGATGTGACAGTTGACCTTATAAACAAAATAATGAAGGTTTTCATGTAATATATCCATAAACCAAGTTGGTTTCCAATTGAAACTTCAAACTTTTGACCAATGAGGGCGATTTCAGCCTCTTACATTACAATTTGCTCCCATGATCTTTGACCTTGGTATGGATCTTTGACCTCATCAACCAATGATGGATCCTATGTTACACCTATGACTCAGTTTGGTTTAAATCCATCGAAAAGTATGCGGGTATTATGGGCAAATGTTAACCCTTTGCCATCCATCAATTTTTTAATAAATAAATACTTTTGAGGGTACGTCAAAAAGTATCAGAATGCGGTTATGTGGACGAGGCTATTAGCGATTTGACCAAGGCCATCAATACAAAATTACTCAAATAGGTAGCAAAGGCGTCCGATTGTAATAGAGCGGGAGCAAGGACTTAGGTCAAACACCATCGTTCATGCCACTACATCTCGCTTGACACCTTTGGTAGTTAGTAGGACCTCTTCATCAATGCAAGATAGGTAGTGGTGTCAAATTTTGGTGTCATTTTTGCAATAGGGGCCAATTATTTTAAGTTTACACAGGGGTCCAAAATTTGTAAAATTACTCCAATCGTGTTGAAAATGTATAACATATTGTCCGTCTAGTCACAAGGATTACAAAATGTTAGAGTTTGTACCATCTCTGACCATTGGTTTTCGAGTTAGTGGGTTTTTGAAAAATGGCTAAAAGTGCAAAAAAAGTTCCAATTTCCATTTTGTACAGGGGTCCAAAATCAGAAGTTGCTCCAAATTTAGAAAAATGAAAACAAATGTTCATCTAGCTTAATGTTGTCAAAATAAGGAATGTTTGTACCATCTGGCCAATGCAAAGTTATCATGCTATGTGGTAAAAATGGGTCATGGGACAACATATCCAATGGCCTTGACCTTCTGACCTTATCTCGGAAGTAACATTTAGCATAATCAAAAAACTAACTTTTGGAGTCCTCATGCCTCAGGCAATAATTTGCAAGGCAGCCATTTAAAATACAATCATAGTAACTTTCAATGTTGGACCCACTGTAACAAATTGAGTTGACCTTTTTTGCACTTTCTTGTAGCCATTTTTACCCAATAAACTCTAAAACCAATGGTCATGATGCGTACAAACTATACATTTTTGGATCCTGTGAATAGACGGACCAATATGAATACATTCAGCATGATTGGAGCAATTTAAAAGTGTGACCCCTTGTACACACTTAAATTTGGCCCCCCTCATCATCTATGCCCTCGGGACCCCGGTGAAAAAGGGACACACAATTTGGCCCAGCTAACTACCTTGCATTGATGTACGGGTTCCATACGAACTACGACAGCGTGTCAACTTTGATGTTTAGTCGGGCATGAAAGAACTCCCTAAATAAGGGGGGAACCCCCCTATGATATTGTCCCGCTAATAACACATTGAAATCGTGATAAACCGTACAACAGAACTGGCTCGCACAAATATTAACCACAAATGTTGCTTTTCAAGTTTCATTCCTTCGCCATAAATGAGGAGCTAGTGCAGACCCCAGGCCATGTTATTTGTAGGTATGTACCGCGCATATTTTCAAATAGGGGCTGCAAAACTGATTTCGGATCTAAAAAGGTCTCTAGAACTGAATTTGGGTTACTTTTCGTGTCAGAAATAAGCATGCTTGCAGCGTGATTTCCATCCAATTTTGAAGTAAAAACAATATAAAAGGCTTACCAAGGCGATCTGTGGAAACTAAAATTGGCCTGAAAATTATTTCTTATGGGCTGGAACATACCCATTACCAACTTTCATTAAATGTTCCCCGGTTGTCGAGACAGCAATAGGAATATTGTTTAAAGTAGCAATAGATCTAGTGATATCTAGGTACGATATTTGGTTACAGATTTTGATTTTAAATAGCTCTGTAAAAAAACTCCAAGAGTAACTGGAAAGAAGCTAGGTTATCAGCTGGCAACTTAGGATGCATTGCCAAAAATGTTCTGGTGGAGTTAAAGATTTCATGACTGCTGGCCATATTGGTATTAATGAATTAGCTATAACCTAAAAGTTACCGACCTCTATTTTCTGGAGATGTTTTCTGATATCAAGTGTGTTGTCATTTGCCATGTGTGAGTTTCTATTTCTTTGATAGAATTTTCCCTCATTGTATCTTTTTCAACTTTACATATGGCGATTCCGTTATGGAGCTTGCATCACTACAGCTTTGAGCATGTTCTTTTAAGAACGTAATTTGCAATATTCCAGTACGATTCTATTATAACCGTATTTTCAAAATTAGGGAACAATGACACTAAATACCCGCATTCCCCATTAGAATCGTTAAGTATGTTGGAAACAATGACCCGCAAGACGATCTTGCCTTCTTATTGCTAAATATCTTATTTGACCTTGCTCTAAGAGATCTTTGCGATCAAAATGAGTAAATATCCATCCAAAGGCAACATTCGATATTTTTATACAATGACCTAAAATTACTTGAAGCTACTGCGTTGGTGTTCGCATGCGGTCGTGACCAGAGTTTGTCACAACTTGTAATTACATCCACGGGTTAAGGAACGTACCAGATACTAATTCCTTCTTTATGTGTGTAAGTTTCTTCACGGGTAAGCTTCTGTTAACTATTAAAAATGTTCTTAAAAACGTCATTTAACTGTCAGTCGGGACTCGAAACGTGCAAATAACTGTAAAAAACGTAGTTTTAACTGTTGTGAGTCCCAGCTGCCAGGTTTTTTTTGAACATTTTTTAACAGTGTTGGCTTACTGATGGCCTCAATTTTGATTGTGTTGGATAGTTATTCTGATGGCACTGGAAGACAACGGTCCTCTACCGATACGACTTGTCATACCTCGTACCAAGCGTAGTTTTGGTGACTGATCATTCAAAGTCATGGGTCCCAGGCTCTGCAACAAGCTGATCCCGTTAATATCAGAGAGGCACACTCCACCAGTGTCTTTAAGCGGCTCTTGAAATATACTTATATCCTTATATTTAAATTGTGATAATTTGGTACATGCTCTATTTTTGTATATTGATTTTGTATTTTAAGTTTTTAGCTCTAAGGCGCTGTGGTTCTCTGCAGAACGCTAGATGAATGAATGTTATTGTTATAAGACCAGAGTGATTGATACAGATAAATGCTAAAAGTTTACCTTGTACTTCTTACCTTTCAATTGTCATTACGGTCAAAATATATGCACTGGCATGTAACGTGATGATATCAAAGCTGATAATAACGCGGCAACCCAATTCACCAAACCTGCGGTAGAAATTGAACATTGAACAAGTGATTAAAGTTCTATTTTAAAAATGATTGGCTAGATGTATTTTGTTTGTATTCGCTTCGATTACAATATTAAACAATCTACAGTACATTCTCGACAGAACATATTTATTGATGCACATAGGAAGTTGAGATAGATAACCATGGATTCTTTTAAAAGGAGGAAAGAACAACGCACAATGTAGCACTTATTACCCCGGGTTATTACCTCCATCCATCTTTATTGTAGTTGACCCAAACCCAGAAGATCCCGGCAAAGATATACATCAGATCTGCTGAGGCTAGATTGGTGATATACGTATTGATGGTCGTGACCGCCGAGTTGGCCTTGTTGCGAAATTGATCTATCATGGTGATTGCAAGCACCGCGGAGTTGGCCGTGATGCCGATGACAATAATGAGAACATAGCCTCCAACCAACAAACCATTGTACCAGATGACTTCCTCGCCAGGATTAGCTAAGGTATCATCTTGACTTGAGTCATTCACAAAAGAAGAAGATGTGTTTGCTTCCTTGCTAAAGTAATTGCCAACCTCATTCTCTGACGCGAAGGCGACGGGGTGCTCTGTGGTAGCCATTCTGAGATGATGCTTTAAGAACTTAAGAGCTTTAGGTAGCCCTTCAGCAGTATCAATGTGATCAAGTCTCAAAAATCAGATCAATATACAGATTTTCTGGTTCCGTTTTGAAGTAATTTTAGACGTTACACGCTTGCGACGACCCACCTAAAATAAAATGAAACATGAACTATACGAGTAAAACAATGGAAGTATTTGAAGTGTTTATCTAGTGTAAATTTGTTCACATGTTCTCTGTGTTGCTAATTTATTTTTAAATACCAGGGTCATTCAGGGTATTCAGTTACAGTGTTTGTGCAATACACGAAGGTTGTTCACCCTCCGTTTACCGTCCAGGACCAATCCCATGATGCAATATGATTTGGAAAGTCACGTGACTCTATATTGTTAGCATTCAGGAAGGGAAGGAGAAAGAAGTAGATGAATAGGGAAAATGGGAATGTTAAGAATGGTGGGAAGGTGCAGAAATGAGAATAAAAGATCAAAATATATAGAAAGGGATATATTCCACATAAAATAAAGAGTGTATAAAAATGTGCACGACGAAACACAAAAAGAACGAATTTGCTGAAGAAATGAGGCAGATATGATAGATTTTCAAGGCTGATCCATTTTTACCCCATTCCAATGGGATTTAAGCTGGGTTTTCAGTTCCATCAATGTGACTGAATATGGTGACAAATTTGTCCGACCTTTGCTTCACTAGAGTAAATTGCAGATAATCAGAGTCAGTGAATTCAATGATAATCAGTGCATGAATTAAATTAACTAAATATATAAGATTATTGATTTTAAACGTTGTAAACAATCAAAGAGTCAATTTTCAACCAGTTCCAGATAGTGAAAACAAGATCTCTTTTCAATAAATGTATTCTCTCTAATTTAACTATTTTTAGCTTCAAGTAACTCAAGTTTATTGGCATAAGCTGGGGACAATTTGTCAAATTCAAAGATAGAAATCAGCAATAAAGGAAGTCTTCATTGAAGAACTAAGACAACAAAACTTACTATAATACTTTCTTTGCTAAACCCAAGAAGCCCATTTATACACAACTCTATAAAGGTTGAAACTGAACTGAATGACTTTGAGGACCGGGGAAGAGCAATAGCAACGTGTCTTAAGTTAGAACAGTGTTATTTGTACAATATTGTTATGCAAAGAACTCTTATCCAAAATATTTCAAGTTTGTTTTAAAACATGCCATTGATCAATGAAAGTTTCATCTGATCGAGTTGATTTTGGGCAAACTTTTTATGCAATGAACGCTCATCCAAAAATCTGTTTAAATCTGTTTGAACATGCTCAAGGCTTTATATTATTATTGTTTTGAAAAGAAATAATGTTTTGTTATTACTTGTATTATTGCTTTAACATGCTAGTGCCATAATAAACCACTTTTAGGAAGAATAACACTGACCATATGAGTGAGGTATCAATTCATTTACACAAAATGTGGTTACCTTGTAAACTCCATTGGAATGGGAGAAAAATGGTAAGGTGTACTAAGCTTTTCATATCTGCTTCATTTTTCAAGCGATTTCTTTATTTTTTCAGAATATTATGTAATGTAAAGAATGAGTATTACGATTGTGTCAGAAAAGTTACGGTTGAATGAACCTGTCATGTTCATTGAACATGACGGGTTCTGGGTCAGCAGCATTTCATACACATTTTTTTAATACACCCTGTATACTGAAAGACGGAAAAAGAGAGATACACTAGAGACTGCAAGAAAAAGACAGTATGTAGTTCGCCATGAGGCCTTGGGTGACATCCTTGGACGGCAACAACCATAGATAATATAAATCAGCGCTGATATGTGAGATGGGCAAAGCTTAATTGAGTCGATTAGGTAAATAACAATTCATTTCACTGCCTCACAATGGCAAAGCAAAGAACCAATCAAAGATATTCATTTTGCTTATTGTACCTGCCGAAACGACAACTTTAAACGTCCAAGGACGTGAGGTGATTGCCATGATTTGAGTTCGTCCTTTCGAGCTCTTTCACGTCCTATAATATAATTGTTTTTCATGCAGGAAGGAAAATTGGTGTTGAGTTTGCGCAAGGCGGTAATCCCAGCTAAATCTGCATATGCAAATGTTGGTTGCAAATTTCTTCAGAATTATTTGTTTTAAATTTCAAAATAGTATATCATCAGTATTAGTTTGTTATCTTTGATTTGTTTTCAAATTTAAATATCCCAAAATAGAAACTCCTAGATTTGCCTTACAAAAAGAAAACATGCGCACAAGTGGTATTTTCTTCTAGATTTGAAAATAACCTATACATGGTGTATAACATGAAGTGAATAGTTGGAAAAAATCTTGTAATTCAAAGAGTAGAGGTATTTGGCCAAAATCCTCTGGTATTAGGTAAATCAAAATCTTTTCCTCTCATGAGTGCAAAATTACTGAGACGTGACAATATCAAGAACTTTGTGGCTTTTCGTAAGACAATTGAAAATGCAGTTGCGCGAAGATTGTATGGGTTCAATTGATGGACTAACTTGGCTATAGTCCACCAATGAGAAAAAATCCAGGTACTTTAACAATATCCAAATAGTTTGGGATCCAATCCTGTGCACTGTAGCTACACAACACAAGATCGTGGGTGAAATCTTTGCCCCTGTTCCCCACAATGGCTGATTTTACTTCACACAAGTGGAATTTGAACATGGATATAGCACAGTTCACACCACATCAAAGAGCATTCTTACCCTTGCACTCAGATTTTATCAAAAGTGCTTCGGAAATACCCAAATGTACGCCCGCCTTCACGCGGTGACGTTAAAAAATTGAGAAGTATCGTAGAACTAGTGGAAGTCGAAATCTGAACAAAGAACGTTGTGGTCGTCCCCGAACTGCAGGAAGGTCTGCTACCATTATCCAATTAAGCAGTCAGTGATCCCCTGCGGGCAAGAGATCAAAGAGATGCAATGGATTGAAATTTCATTCTGCCACTACTTTCAACAGGATAACACGTTTCGACCACAATTCCACCCTTCCAGATGATAAGGGCAGGACTAACAACGTGGTCTTGATTTCTGCCAGTGACTCAAAAAAGTCATCCACATTTCCTTGAAAACCTTACCATTGGAGATGAAACTGGTTTAGCTTTAATCACCTCTGTCATGTACGAGAGTATGCATCAAGAGGACAGTCTTAAGTTTGACTATCAACGGTAATGATGGCAGTTAACCTATTTTGGGTGGGTCTTACTGCCACACAAACAATCACTAGACCATTCTTTTTCAGAGTCAAAATCAATGGAGCACAATATTTTCAGGCGCACAGTTGATTGTCACCATTGTTCAATTCATTGAACAGAACCTTCCCCGTTTTCGCAAATAGACAATTTCAGAATGATTGGTGGGCGCAGGATAGCAGGAAACCTGTAACAAGACGTCTTGCGGAATTGTTCAGCAACCGTGTCATTGCCAGGGCCCCCAAAATGACAAAGGTCCGCTTTATGATGTTGAAGGTCCGCTTTATGATGTTGAAGGTCCGCTTTGTAATGTTAAAGTTTGCCGCCTGTCTAAATTTTGTGGTTTGAAGGCTTGTGGAGCATGGTATATGAATATGACTAATCAGCGGTTAATACTATTGCATTACGCATGGTTGGTGTTGGTACGCAAAAGGTCCACTTCTGCCAAATCCGCACCCCCACATAAATTCCTGGCTACGGGCCTGGTCATTGCATTGAACCACCAGGTGGAATGGCCCTAACGTCTCCTGATATTACGCCTCTTGTATTTTTTCTTGTGGGCCCAACTAAAAAAGGTTTGTATAAGTCCCCAGCTAATATTGACGTATTGGAGAGACGGATTACCGGAGAAGTTGGCACACTCAGGAAGGACAGAGCTCTTGTCAGAAGCGCTGTTAAAGCCATATCACAAGAGCAACTGGACTTTTACATTTTTCCAAAAATGGTCACAGAATCCTTTGTCACACTTGAACTTGTTGTAGTAAAGATGTCGGTTAATTACCTAACACTACAGCATGTTGACCAAAAACCTATATGATACTTATACTCATTTAAGTATATGTTTTAAGTTTTTTTCACCATACATATCACGTCAGATATCAGTATGTTTTATGAAGTGACAGATTGACATTGATAAATCTGTGCTGGATTAATTTAGTACATTACTTTATCAACGGGATCAATACCGGCAGCGTGAAACGGTTGAGTACGGCTCAAGTGTTTTCTTTTTCGGTCCGAGAATGATATTAAAGGGATAAAAGGGATTGTATCCGTCTTTCTAGTTCTATGAAAAACCTTAAAAAATTGAACTATAGGTCGAGGGATTTTCATTTTTGTATGTGTTCATATATATTTTGAAAGGTTAAGCAATGTGAACGGCAGTGATAACCCTTTGGTTCTAAAATATTCTTGTGGCCAAATAAAATACTTTCTTTCTGTTCTACCAAGAATTTCTGAAGGGTGCTTTATTAACATACATTTAAGGGTTCTACTGAATTCAAGGTTCTACAAAGAACCTTCTTTTCAAAAAGAACATTCGTAGACCTAGTAAAATTTTGAAGGTTCTTCATAGAATTTTGCAAGGTTCTTTGTAGAACCTTAACGGTGCTATTGGTGCTAAATACATGACAAAAGAGTTTTGTTTTGAACCTTTATTCCTAAGAGTGTGTCTCTTTATCTAAGCATCCGCCTGTCTGTTTCTCTCTTAACACAAACAGCATTATGCACCCCACCCACACCACACACCCCACACTCGCGCGCGTGCACACCCACTCACCAAACCCCACCCCGTACCATATACACACACAAACCTCCACATACACATATTCTTTCTTCATACCTGCACTGTTTAATCACCAGCGTTGTCATAATTACAATGTTATTGTTTAAGAAAAATCTTCAAATTGGCTTCCCTTTGAAAAAAGTTATTAGTAATTAGTATTATTAAAAGCGGACCATCCGTCTCTAATGTTATGATCATTGTAAAAAGTAAAGCCCCGCATTGTTGTATTTAAGAGGATCCTGTCTATTAGAGCAATGACGTGTAAGGCAAAACAAGACTCTAATGTAATGGTTTAGCTGGTGTAATGCTGGTAAGCGAAACCAGTAAGCAAAAGGTTAAAAATGCTGATAGTTTGACATGTCAATTTATAGCGTATATCAAACATGGAAAATAAACATCAGGGAACATAGTCTGAATTTTTGCAAAATATCCACAATATACGTGTCAAGATAGCAATCCTATACCGGTGTAGGCCAGAGAATGTTTCTGCTCATCTAATCCAAACAGTTTCCGCTCATGCAAGCAAATCCAAAGCCTTCAGACAGACCACACTTTGCAGGCGATTGTAAGCCTTTTGACACTTGTTGAGCGATTTCCTTGGCTCTCTTCGTATCCTTCAGCTCTTCTCTATACCAACTTCCAAGGCTTTTAACAGACTGATCTTGGAGTGATGGAATTTTCTCACCACACAATGTAAAGTGGGTGTCAGCTAGCTGTCCTGTCCTGTCTCAAGTACTTTGCTCCTTGACTTATTGGTTTTGAACGTCATATTGCCCCAGTCACACTCTTTGTGAGGGTGGGCCAAGGTTCTGGCAGCTATGACATATACTCAAAGCGGCAAAGTATTTTGACAGTGGCAAAGACTGGGAGATGGAAGCAAATCTTTGTGAGGAAAGGCCAATGTTCAGGCAGCTATGACATCTGCTTAAAGCGGCCAAGTATTTTGACAGTGGCAAAGGACTGGGAGATGAAAGCAGATCTTTGTGAGGAAGGGTCAATTTTCAGGCAGCTATGACATCTGCTTAAAGCGGCAAAGTATTTTGGACAGTGGCAAAGGACTGGGAGATGGAAGCAAATCTTTGTGAGGAAAGGCAAAGGTTCAGGCAGCTATTACATCTGCTCAAAGCGGCCAAGTATTTTGACAGTGGCAAAGGACTGGGAGATGGAAGCAGATCTTTGTAAGGAAGGGTCAAGGTTCAGGCAGGTATGACATCTGCTCAAAGCGGCCAAGTATTTCGACAGTGGCAAAGGACTGGGAGATGAAAGCAGATCTCACTAGAGGTGGAGCCATTCTAGTACAGATGGCAATTACAAATCCCAGGACAGATATTGTCATATGTCAGTCTCTCACTGTCAGGTGACACTGGGAGAGCTGTCAGTACACTTGGAAGACAACATCCAGGAAGCAGTGAGAGAAAGTACACAAAATATGCTGAGGTGAAGGTTGACTGCATGAGCAGGGGAATGGGAAGCAACTTGTTGCCCAATTAAGATTGTAGAAGGTTTGCAGCTTCTTCCTTCAGGAAGTGGTTGCGTAACTTGGGTTACAGTAGGAAAGGAATGTCACAGGTGTGTAAGAAAGTAGTAGAAGCAGCAGAAACCGGTTATAGATGTATTCGAAGTAAGTTCAGAATAGCAAATGAGATTTCCGTGCGTAGAGTTTTGTTTTACCAGCAGAATGTGGCATTATGATGTGCTGTTGGCCCTCCTTCCAGAGGAGATACTGATTTTAAAGGGCCGAAGTTTTATTTGCGGCAGAAGAAGGAATTTAAAGATTTAAAAGAATGATCTTCTAATTGATCGATCGATTCGACCTTCGCTCCCAATCTATGTACAACCCATAATGAAACTGGGTTAATGGTTCTGGTGAAATTTGACCAAGCGTTCATCGAACGTCCCTTTAATCGACTCACGTGACCTTTGAATACAATCTGTATATACCATCCCTTACAAAAATGTGATCACCAAAATATGCTCGCACAGGCTCGTTGCAAAGAGTACGCATTTGCGCACCGCAAGCACGTACTAGCAGTGTGAATTCAAGCTCGCAGTACAAATTTTAGCTTGCAGGTTTGCGCGCATGCGCGAAAGACAGGAAGTGCTGAAATGCATTGTGGGAGGTCAAAGTTCATCATCTCTTGGAGGGAAGACAAACATGTAAGTGGTATGTTGGTGGTAAATTCAGTAAAATGTAATGATATTCTAGGACACGTGGCTTGAATAAGACAGCTGTCCATGAAATAGATTATTAGCAGAACCTTAAAAGTTTATTTGGGGGAGTATATTATCACTCAGATATCAGTTTACAGGGAATAATTTAGAAACAATACTTATAAGGATCAGAATTTGGAAGACATGTTTTGTAGGCTTAGGTCTCTCAATAAATGTTTATTCTGCATTGTGATGGGCAGCCAGCTATGTTTCTTATTTGCAGTCAAGATGTGCATTTGAAGGTGCTAACTGTAACTGTATGCAGAACTGTCAATTTCATTTTAAGTGGAATTACCTGATTTTGTTCAATAATTGAATTGGTAGTGGATGTTCATTACAACTGTAAAATAAACATAAATATACATGCCATTATACTCAAGATACAAAGGTTTGAAAAGTGCTAATTAAGTGTACAAAATTACCAATGGAAGAAAATTGGCATTAAAGGGATTTACCCGATTTTTGTTAAATTTTATATACTGGTATATTTAGGGCCTGATCGACCCACAAAAAAGATTTTGGGATAATTGAGTGTGCTGCCCAGTGTTTAGTACTTGTTTGTAGCAATTTGGTTTTAAAGGGGCATTACCTGATTATTAAATTTGAACAATGTAGTTGTGAATGGGATTAAAATCGGCAGGTTAATTTACTAAAGGAGCATTTCCTTATTTCACAGCGTCGGTATATTGCATGTCTTTCTCTTCGAGATATTGTCATTTTCCATTTTTGTCACATAAGCAGCTAGCTGTTATAGCATACGTGTGGAGGTGACATGTTGATATAGGCTGTTATAATCCCATTTTCAGCATCATTACCCTTCTACTCTCAAATGTTATCAGTCACCCAAAGACCCATATATTTTGGGAAAAATTGACAGATTTGACTCCAAGACCCCATTTTTTATGTTTTTTCATAGGTGTAACCAAATGCCATGCACTGATTTTGATCATGCAGCTAAGCTCGCGGCAAGCTCGCGCAAGCACATACGAGCTTTATTGTGTGCGAGCTGGCACAAGCTCGTGCGTGCTCACATTGGAGCTCGATCGTGGATGCTCGTTCTGTTCCAAATACGAGCTTGTGAAGCTGAGCGCGCGCAGCTAAGCTCTCGCAAGCACATACGAGCTCTATTGTATGCGAGCTGGCACAAGCTCGTGCGTGCTCACATTGGGAGCTCGTAATAGGTGCTCGTTCTGTTCCAAATACGCGCTCGTGTTAGCTCACAATGTGATTGTTTTAGCTCAATAAAGTGGTCGTAATAGCTCTTAAAGTGATTGTAATTAAGCTCGCAATGTGCTTGCAACGAGCTTGTTACCTGCTTGCAACAAGCTTGCAACGAGCTCACAAATATGCGCGCCATTTTCATAAGGGATGCCCTATGCAGGACTTGTCAGTGGTTCGTCTGGTTGAAAATGTTCAAAGAATAACCCTCTAATCGAGACACGTGACCTTTCACCTAAATCTGTACACGCATACACCATTTATATGTTTTTAGCCATCCATCCACCCACTAATGTCTCTGATTGAGTTTGACAGAAATCCGACTAAGCATGTAGAAGAAAAAAGAAGAGACGGTAAGATAAAAATAAGGTGTTTTTGCCAACATAAAAGGTGTAAAAGAATATATTTTGGTTATGAGTTGGGTTCATCGGTAGGGTTAGGAATTAGGGACAGGGTAAGGGTTAGGATAAGTAATATCTTGACTTGTAATCACAATGAAGCAAGTGTCAGCAAAAGTATTTAAGGAAAAGCATTTGACTTTTGCAATGTACAACATATCATGATGATATACATATCAAGGCAGAAAGTAGGTTCCTAATACTAGCTGTTAATGTCAACCTGCATTAGGATTATATGTTTGTTAACGTCGAATCAAATTGTAAGCCGGACACATTATTGAAAACAGTGTCAATGTGTATCCCTAGTGCTGAGGCGGGTTAAGTGATGAGCGCGAACATCAATCTGAATCTCTCTCTCTCTCAATCTCTTTTCTCTCCCCCTTCATCTCTCTCCCTCACTCTCCTTTATTCACTCATATCGATCCAGAGACTGAGTAGGTAACTGATAATTTAAATATTAATATTAAAATACTGCAACCTGAAGCATCCCGTAAAGTCACACCGTCTGGTGTTTGTCAACCATATCGCATATTTTTTCTTTTAAAACAGTGCTTAAAATTTAAAGACAAAGGTTGCCTCCATCTTATAAACGGATTTAAATCTAAAGGACATCAGACTATATTTGGTGTTCAGAATGTGCAGTTCGTGATCTCTGAGGGAGCGTAATGGACGCGTTAAAAAGTCAGAGAGTACATAATGTATCTTAAAGGCGCACCGTGCAATCACCAATCTCGTCCCCACGACACCCTCAATTATTGCGTGGAGAATTTCCTATCCCTTACTTTGTGTAATTCCGTCACAAGTATAATGTACAACGTCTGGAGAAAAAGACTAAGTTTGAATGTCGATCGTTCATGTCCAGTTAATCGTTGGAGGAGCCGCGTATGGCAAGCCATAAAGGCCATAACGTATTGCCGCAACGCGTTGCAAGAAAGCAGCAACGCGTTGCAAGAAAGCAGCAACGCGTTGCAAGCCTTCACAACGCGTTGCAAGCTTCACAACGCGTTTGCGGTGTCGGCCAATTAAAATGTAATTTCTGTGACGTATTTCAAAAAATAGACCCACAACGCGTTTCAAAAGTATCTAGCAACGCGTTGTGAAACTCACAACGCGTTGCAAAGTATCTAGCAACGCGTTGTGACTTTCTCACAACGCGTTGCAAGCTTCACAACGCGTTGCGAAGGTCCATAAGCCATAAGGGTCATAACGTATTGCCGCAACGCGTTGTGAGAAAGTAGCAACGCGTTGCGACATTTCGGCAACGCGTTGCGACATTTCAGCAAAGCGTTGCGACATTTCGGCAACGCGTTGCGGCGTTGGCCAATCAAAATCATGCATATCTGTGACGTATTTCAAAAAATAGATCCACAACGCGTTGCGGCAATATGTTATGACCCTTATGGCCTTCACAACGCGTTGCAAGCCTTCACAACGCGTTGCGAGCTTCACAACACGTTGTAAACCATAAGGGCCATAACCTATTGCCACAACGCGTTGTGAAGGTTTGCAACGCGTTGTGAAGGTCGCAATTTTTGAAATACGTCACAGAAATTCATGATTTTGATTGGCCGACACCGCAACGCGTTGCCGAAATGTCGCAACGCGTTGCTGAAATGTCGCACCGCGTTGCCGAAATGTCGCAACGCGTTGCTGAAATGCCGCAACGCGTTGTGACTTTCTCACAACGCGTTGCGGCAATATGTTTATGACCCTTATGGCATGTGGACCTTAGCAACGCGTTGTGAAGCTTGCAACGCGTTGTGAAGCTTGCAACGCGTTGTGAAGGTTTGCAACGCGTTGTGAGAAAGTCAGCAACGCGTTCTGTGGGTCTATTTTTTGAAATACGTCACAGAAATTCATGATTTTGATTGGCAGACGTCGCAACGCGTTGCCGAAATGTCGCAACGCGTTGCTACTTTCTGCAAACGCGTTGCATCAATACTTGGGCCTTTATGGCCTGCCGATAGCCGCGACTCATCAACACGAAAGGAAAGTGTTTCTCTGCAAAAAAAAACAACAAAAACAAAATTGTTTATGTTTTACATTCTCACGGGTGCGTACATTATTCTCCGTAATCTCCGAACTTTTCTGATCATTAAAATTTTAGCATGTTTTTTTCCTTCAAATGTTCTATAATTAAGATAATGCATTAATATCTACAGCTGCCCGCTTTGACGATCGCATACAGGTTGTTTTACTGTAGCAGTCCAAGTTTGATAATGTCGTAATCTCCCGTCACGTAATTATCGTCACAATTAGCTGGATTATTGCAGTGACGGAAATGATGTGACGGTAATTAACTTACTATTATTCGCATGAATGGAGATACAACAAAATTCATCTCCGTCCACACATGAATAATATTGACCACATTTGACTTTCTGGAATAATTATAAACTATCTCAATAGTATGACAAACATCGTTGTTGTAACATTTACTTTTGTTTTGTTTTTTTTTTTTTTCAATATTTTTAATATAGAATCCGATTTACGCGCGTTTTAAAATGAGTTTAAAATCAGTGTAATTTGGTTTTAAGAAGCACATTTGTCTCAACATACACGTATAAGTGAGCTAAGTTTGATAACTTAATTTAAAAACTAAGCATTTTTTCTGATTTTTTTTAATTTCGGATTTCGGCCCGTTGAATGCGTGATGATAATTTCTTAAGACCCGCTACAAAAAAGTAAAACTAATATGGGATATTGTTGGTAAAGATTGAGCCAAATGTTATATTTATAATTTTGAGATCTGCCTCTTCTGCAAACAAGAAAATATAAATGAATATAACATTTAGATTATCTGCTTTCCATGTCTCTAAATTACCAACTTATGACAATTGACCACAGCTATAAACGCCACAGACGTCTGCCTAGTTTGGTCCGTTTCCCTGCCCAGCCTGTGTGCATGAGCCCACGTTTTTCAGAGTTGGTTGTTACCTTTACAACAAAAACTGACACAGGAGTTCCCAAGGTAGCCTCGTTCAACGGCATTGTCCATACGAAACGCCGAATAGTGCTTGCATCCGACGGAAGGGTACAAAAACAAAGCCAAAGTCGCTGATTTCCCCGGGATATCGCAGTGTACGGTCTGTAAAATCCACAGACATCATCGAGAGGTGGGTCATTTGAGGCCACGAAAATCTCCAGGACTACCACGATTGACTACCACGATTGACTATCAGATGAGATGATCTCCGACTGCTTAAGCTGTGTCGTAGAGCCCGGAAATTCCAGCGAGCCGTCTTCGTCGTTTGTTGGGAAGACACTATGGAATCAACGCTTCCCGCGAAACTGTAAATCAAAGATTGCTTCAACATGGTTAACGAGCACGACGAATGACCAAATGTCCATGCCCAACCGTTCACCACATAGTTGCTCGACTTCGCTGGGCTAGGACACTGGCAATATGTTGTTTTTATGGACGAGAGCCTACATCCTTGACCGTCAGGATGGAAGTCAAAGGGTTCGTCGATTACGTGTGAGAACCTCCGAGATCACTGCATTCAGGAATCGCTCAGGTGGTGGCGGCTCAGCGATGGTATGGGCTGGTATTCATTATGGAGAAAACGTCACTGGTGGTGCCAGATTAAAACATGAACGCCGTCGTGTACCTGGACATTAAAGCCAATATGAGCACATTTTTGAAGAGCGCCCCCAATTTTCAAATTTGATATTTTTGCACAGCTTGTTGGAATTGTCTATAAAACTACATACACCTGCGAACGAGAATGCTCAAAAATGCGTATTTATCATAAATGAGCGATTTTTGTAATTAGAATTGGGATCCTAGATTGTACTTAACGGCATAGCTGAGGGAAATGCTAAGTTTAAATGTCCCCATGATGAAATAGTCCACAACCGTCAAGAAAATGACCTCTAACTTGACTTGCCTGAACCAATAAAAATAAAACATCTAATAGAGCGTAGATACGTATATGACGCTATTTCTCGGCTATTTCATATTGGAAGGCCTTTTCCAGCAGCCGTTGAACTATTATCGGGGATCCCCGATAATAATTATCTAGTTACAAAAATCCTTCGTTTGCGACACATAGACATTGTAGAGCTTAACCATTCACAGGTATAGTTTACTAGCCAGTTACAAATGCAACCGTGTAAAAATCTCAAATGTTTTGAAAAATTGGGGGCGCTCTTCAAAAAAATGTGCTAATATTGCTTTAAGGAAAACCACATGCTAGAAGGGTTTATGCAAAAATTTTTTCGGCTGCAAGACGACAACGACGCCTTAAATCTGCGGTTCAAATACCCCCTTTTTAGTTCAGGGCCTATGTGAAAGGAAACTGGTTCCCGTGGGTCTTTCATGTTTATTTTCTAATTTTTATTGGATTCCAATATACATTAGCCACTTCATCAAAAAAATCGATGGTGCCATTTTTCTGAGCATTTATAATATATTATTTATGCAAATTAATATGACGTCATTTTGAAAATCATAGAAAACGCTCAAGTACCATGAAGGTTTAACTGAAAGTAGGATATATTTCTTTGAGCATTACTAACTCTTATCTGGTGTTCTCATCTTGATAGCATCTTCATATTCAAGATGACGGCCAAAACGGGCGCATTTAATGATAAAAAACCTTAAAATTACCATATTATATGTAATTCGTTTGGTTCTCTCATCCAAAAAATATTACAAAATGTGAATAATAAAGTGTAAGATTATGTCATTGACCATTAGAAACTCGTGTCTGGCACTTCCGTTTTGATAACAATGAAGAAAATCCCAGATGGTGACCATACGTCTGTCGTTTCAGATTTTTCAAAATCTACAAATTCCCATTATGTCTGTATTATATTTAGTTATGTATCATCCAAAAATTATTATAAACATAGATGGGGTATGAGACATTTTTTGATCACTAGATATTTACCTTAATATTACTTTATTTGGTATCAGGCTTAAATTTCAAGATGTTGGTCACGTGATAACATATATATGCCAATTTGGTAGGTTTAAAAACGTTAAACGGAAGGCATATTACCGTAATTTTTCATTTTAAAAGGTGGCGTGTTCCGATCGTCTTTGGGATCCCCTGATTTACCCGGAAGTAGTATCGATTTTGATATCAGATGAAAGGCCGTATTTCTCATTGTCGTCCTGAAATTTGAGCCCTCAAATCCATTTCATTCCAGATATAAACAAAAACCGCCGTTTTTAGTGGTTAACCATCATATTAGCATAGTAGGATAGGGCTTTGCACATGCTTATTGCGTCTTACCCCAAACATCAACCCGCATTTGTTCCCACGTACTTGATGGGGCCGTATGTGCAAGTGCCATGCTTTCATATCAAGTAGAGAACACAATACACATAAATCGGAACAAGCCACCTTTAGTATGTTAACAAACCAAAATATACTAGGCATGAGTTTCTAATTGTCAAGGTCACGTTATTTCATACTTAAATTCGTACACGTTTTCGTGATTTCAGGATATTATAACTAAATATATCCAGATGGTAATTGCATAGTTTAATGACATTTGAAGACGTCCATGGGAAAGATGATATTTAATATATGCCTGGCAAGAGCTTACGATGCCCTTAAAATAAAATCAAAGTTCATGTCAGATCAAGCTCATATTATTTGAATATAGCGAGCGCAAAAGCCGAGAAACGGTAAATTCTAGTTTTTTGTTAATACAAAAACATATTATTTTTATTTTTTGCTTGTTTTTTTGTATTTTTAATTTTTTTTTTATATGTAATTTTAATTCCTTTTTTTTTTTTCTGAACATGCCTTTTGCCAAGTATCCGCACGTGCCTGAGCATTTGTTCGAGAATACCTCGGAAACTTTACTCTGAATCTAGAGCAGCAGTTGAATGCAGCTCTCTACCGCCTGATATCGTTTAACACAGAATAATACACAAGCCGATCACTTGTTAAACTGTTTTCGCAGCTAAAAGGAAAACCAAAAGCATGCCCGTCTCAACCAATTCTAAATCTAAACTTAGGACATCTGTCAAGTTTCTTGTCCACGTTGTTCCAATGTCGTGTTCGATATTCTCTTAAGCAGTGTTGTTCCATTCACTGTGAAGACGACTAAACTCCAAATTCGTTCCACTTTATTTGGACAAAAATTATTAAGCAATCTTATACAATGGTGCGCAAAGACCTGTTCGTCCTCATTTTACTCAAACACGTTGTTGACGACAAGAACCAATGGCAAAACTAGGTTCCATGTCAGAATAGCAACATTACTAGATTCAAAACTCTTGCACAACCAAAGTTTGACCTATTTGACTTAGAGACTCATTATTTTTGGGCAAGTTATGCAAAGTCAAATAAACAATATTTGTACTTTGAAAAGCGGTCAGTTTTTATCTTCAATTACAGGGAACTAACTGTCAAATTTGAGAGGAGAGTGTGTAATTTTTCTCACCTTGGGCGGGAACCTTTGTCACGTTAGATGTCAAAAACAGATCTGTTAACTCTCTTAATGGAATATTTGGCACACGGGTTCTTGGTTTTTTTTTCATTGAACTACAACAACACCACCACCTCTATGTTGTGTTGATATTATGTTTTAATCAAAACTTTCGTTTGAATAAATAACGCGGTCGCTTATATTGAACATTCATTGTATCTATTTCTTTTGTTGAATTTGGTGCTAAACTATTATTGATTCAATTGTTTCTAGCAATTAGTTGAATTAATTTTAACGGGTTTTTCGTGACTGAATGATGCGGTTTATAACATTAGCAAAATTATCACCCGATTCCTTCAAAATCAATCTTACATAATCTTATTAGTAGCTATTAGGAACCAAATTTTGAGACAGTTTGAGCATTACGTTCTAAAATGTTAATGACATCAGGCATTGTAAATAGATTGAAGCGCTGTAAACTTTTCTGTACGGCTGCGCCAATAATGATTTTGTACTCAAAACAACCACTTAAAATGATGTGATTCAAATTCAATTAAATAAAAAGTGTATTATCAATGCTCTTTCCTACGAAAACAAGAAATCATATGTTGAAATTGGGCGGGGCACCAAATCATTCGTCATGTTTTCGAAAATGATTTAAAATCGTAAATTCTGTCTTAAATCTTAATTAGCTAAATTTTAACAATCAATCATCTTTTAGAGCAGATATTTGTTGCGATTTTTGGATCAACCATGTTACTGAGCGCTTCATCATAAATCAATAACGATATCGATGTACCCACGCGATGCATTCCTTGCTATGTGGTTGGTGTATTCTATAACATACCATAGAGCGGATAATAATAAAATCTGACAGGCCTAAACATCTGTCAACACTTGCAATAAAATGTGTTTTATTTACAAAGAAAGTACCGAACTATTTTTCTTAATTGTACGATGTTTCTAAAATTGTATTTGTGCAGTAATACCACTCTTAATGTATTAATTAAAATACTTTAACACTTCGAAGTACTTAATGATACAACTTTTCTTAATATTACCATTTTTTATATTGTATTAGTGCTGTAATATAAGTCTGTACTTTAATCCTTCTTGTGTTATGGGAGTGTCAGATGTACTTTTAGAGGGAAATGTTTGATTAGGTAAAATGCCAATTTAACGCATTTTGCCTTAAAATTGGGCTCTTTAAGGACATAGATCTCAATTAAAACCATGTTTTGGCCAAATTGTTAAGTTTTATATGTGTAGGTCATGCAGATCGTACGAAATTCATGTGTTTGTGTATGAAAATAATTATGAATTTTGAATTTCAGAAAATTACATATAAGCCAGAAACAAGGAATTTTCTATATTTAATAATTTTTACACCAATTTTAAACATAAGTTTCCTTTGAAGACAGCAGCTAAATTACAAAGTGTAAATTAATAACATAAACATATTTGTTAAATATCGCCCCTTTAAACAATATAAAACAAAGAAATGCAACAGATGGAGGGGCTAGTGACACGGATATACGTAGCTCCATTTGTCCCATTTTGAAAACCATTACTTTAGTAAACTGAGTAAGTGGAAGTGGTCATGAGGAATTGTTTTAACATCTTTCTTTAAAGCTGCTTCGACCGTGTTTAGGACCCACTCCGACTTATCCGGAAGCAGTATCAATTTTGATATTTTAATTGGTGAAGAATGAACTATATTTACCATATTAAGCACAAACATAAATGTCTCATGCCATTTTATATTTTTTGGGTTACTTGTATAATTTGTAATAGGTTTCTACAGTAAACCGCTACATGATGTATATGAAATATTATGGCACCAATGGCCTTCTATACTTTGCAAGAATTTTTTGATTAATTATTTACGTTGTTTATGTCACTATATAGGCGTATGTATTATGAAAATCAGAATCACAGTAACTCTATTAAGATTTCTCATTTTGCCATGGGTACTTCCGTTAGCGCATAAGGAGGGGGGGACTCCTAGGGACCCATGCTAATTAACGCAAAAACGACGCGATGGATTTGATTTTTTGCACCAATGCAAGCGCAACTAAAAGTTAGAGAAATACAAAAATATAAACCAAATATACTGCAGCGTTAAAAAACGCCGACTGAAAAACAAAAAATGGGCCCGTAGGACCCCCCCTTTTGCAGTTAAGTACTAAAGGCCATATTGTTCTCCTCAACTTCGGCTTTCAAATCTTTTTCTTTTCGAAGATAGGGACAAGAGCTGTCATTTCAATAGTTATCCATCAATATTAGCACAATAGTAAATAGGGCGTTGCAATATGCAACATAAATCTACGACTTTTCATAATGCAAAGGGTTTCAGAATAGTTTGTTTCTATACCAAAATAATAGTAATATATGTTTGCGCTCATTATTTAAAGGTGCAACGAGAGATTTCAAATAACAGGTGTCCCTAAAAAATGTGAAAATTCTGATTTTGGCACTGGTGTAAAGCTTTATATCAAAAATATCCCCATCTGTAAGGATTAAGCTGAGAACTGTTTCTTTGATACAAAATTGTGAAATTTCTAATTTCGTATAGGAGCAAATATGAAATTCAGCCTATGTTTTCTATTGAAATAGAAGCATATACAAATCACCGTTTGTTTTCATTTTAAGTTATTTCTGTAACCAAATAAAAGGTAGGGAATCTATTGAGCGTCTAATCTATATGAAATCACTGCATATTACAGAAATATGGATGACTTGAAATCGCTCGTTGCACCTTTAATGTATAAAACACGTCCAAATGTTCACATTTCTATATCACTTAATGAACAACAATTACCTACAGTTTATTACTTTCTGTCACAAAAATTAACATGGACGTGGACGTAAAAAAGGGCATTTTTGTCATTTGAGTATAATAATAACATTACGTTTTAAAGATTCACGATTTTGTCTAAAAATATGCAAAGAAATTAAAATCAGTAGCCAAGTCTCACTTACCCCCAAATGGATATGCTGACTCCACGTTCTTTGAATTTCTCCTATTGTATACCCAAATTGAACTACTCACCCAGTCTCCTTTGTGTGTACCCAAATTGAATTATGCCCTCTCTCATTGTGTCAGCTATGTTTCAAAATGCTCATAAAAGGAAAATGTATTAATGTATAACAGCCAAGCAGTTAAAATAACAACACAGACTTAGTTAAAATGGATGCCAAGGAAAATCAGCAAATAATGTAGAATACCGTTAAAAAAGTGCAGTCCCAGTAAATTCTCGACAAGAAGAATTTGAACCATTTGAGGAAATAATAATGTTCAAATGTTTTGGGAACCTAGAACTGATGACATATTACCGTATCAATAACACTGATAACCCAAAGACCTTCCAGGTGCAATATTACCGAATGTGATAAAGTATTTGACATTGTTGAAAAAATAAGGGAGCACCACCCGGAGCTGGTGTTGATAGAACCTGGATGAATTTCCTTAAATCATTTGACAACATTGAACGTTCATTATCTATCATTGCAAGACTACAAAAGTGGAATAATGACAAGATCTATAAAGATATCTTCATGCCCTTATTATTATTCAACGCTGTTATAACATAAAAAAGCGACGCAAATGCAGCAAAAAGTTACCACTCCCCTTTCTCCTGGAACATCTTAACATCTAAATATCGAATTAAAGATGCCTTTTTGTCTCTCTTTTGAGTGCATAGACCAAATATCAATGTGTGAGTGTTCAGTTTTAACAACGATTAAAGTCACTTCGATATATGGCAAGTGGCTATTACGAGTTTGTCAAACTCATGCAGTATGATGCAGGTACAATGATCTTGTCAATGCACGAAAGATAAACAATTATACCCAGGAGTGCAATGGTTTTGGGGTGTATAATAATTATAATAGGGCTGTTTTGATATTAGAGTGTATCGGTGCGCATGGCTACAGAGCGCATAGCTCTGTAGCCATGGCGCGTATGTTCATTTTTTTTTTTTTTTTTTTTTACAAAAGTGGAATAATGACAAGATCTATAAAGATATCTTCATGCCCTTATTATTATTCAACGCTGTTATAACATAAAAAAGCGACGCAAATGCAGCAAAAAGTTACCACTCCCCTTTCTTCTGGAACATCTTAACATCTAAATATCGAATTAAAGATGCCTTTTTGTCTCTTTTTTGAGTGCATAGACCAAATATCAATGTGTGAGTGTTCAGTTTTAACAACGATTAAAGTCACTTCGATATATGGCAAGTGGCTATTACGAGTTTGTCAAACTCATGCAGTATGATGCAGGTACAATGATCTTGTCAATGCACGAAAGACAAACAATTATACCCAGATATCAATCGCCAATGTTTTTTTTTTTTTCTGTTTACTATTTCTAAACGATGACGACAAGCCATTTAAAAAAATCAAAGTCTTAGCCATTTTTACTAGAAATGCGAATTTTAATTAAAGCTTCTGGACTATTGGACTCTTTTTTCATTGTCAAAATATCAAAATTATGCATTTGCTTGATCATAGACGAACTCTGCATGAAAATTACGTTTAAATGAGTCCAAACAGTCTAGTCTTAGGCCAGTGGCTTATGAGATGGGAACCATCTCAAAAACCACTGACGTACTGTTATAACTTATATACAGTTATCAGAATCAAATTTTTGATTTCAACATATTATATTGAACAGTTATGGCGTTTATTTGAGCGCTCTAATTTTGTAATACGTTTATATAATACCGTCTTAAAAATCACTTTCATTTTTGTATCCTTCTGTGTGTATGTAGAGTCCAAAATGTTGATAGATTAGGTGACGTTTATCTTCACAAATTCATTTTTTTTTTTTTTTTTTTTTTTTCAACATCTGTATATTGTTCTTTAATAATTAATATTCAATTGTCCCCGCATGAATGTGAAAAAGATGGGTCCATAAGTCTACAAACTGAAAACAAAGTCAGCCGGCTAAATACCCTTACCGTGGACTGTAATGAGCAGACGGATCCCCGTTTTAGTTAATAGCAGGCTTACAGCCACTTGCACGCGGCTGCGGGGGTTATGCGTCCAGATATCAATCGCCAATGTTTTTTTTTCTGTTTACTATTTCTAAACGATGACGACAAGCCATTTAAAAAAATCAAAGTCTTAGCCATTTTTACTAGAAATGTGAATTTTAATTAAAGCTTCTGGACTATTGGACTCTTTTTTCATTGTCAAAATATCAAAATTATGCATTTGCTTGATCATAGACGGACTCTGCATGAAAATTACGTTTAAATGAGTCCAAACAGTCTAGTCTTAGGCCAGTGGCTTATGAGATGGGAACATCTCAAAAACCACTGACGTACTGTTATAACTTATATACAGTTATCAGAATCAAATTTTTGATTTCAACATATTATATTGAACAGTTATGGCGTTTATTTGAGCGCTCTAATTTTGTAATACGTTTATATAATACCGTCTTAAAAATCACTTTCATTTTTGTATCCTTCTGTGTGTATGTAGAGTCCAAAATGTTGATAGATTAGGTGACGTTTATCTTCACAAATTCATTTCAACCTACAATTTCTTCTTTAGTCATGTGCCAAATTTGTTTGCCCCAGTTAAATTCACCCTCGACCTAAAACAAATAATTAGCTTAGACTCATTTGTCGGTCAGGTTTAGAGGCGAAACCTTTGTTTCCAAGACATCATAACACTGCATTAATATTATGCGGGTAACACAAATCGTAATCATGGTAATTAACGCGATTCACGTACGCATTAAACATTCCGCCAAAATAAATTTAAAGAATTTGACTTTCTACACGAGGAATCAGATCCGCACTAATGCGGATTAATGTGTCTTAGTCTGTGGACCACGTGGTATCAACATGGGTATGGCAAGCTAGAAATGTCATAAACGTATTCTCACAACGCATTGCTTTTTTTAGGGCCAATGTGTTGCTTTGGAAGCAACGTCGTTGCTTAGCCAGCCAATCAGAGTAGTCAAAAGGCAACGCGTTGCTTCCACCTACTAAAGCAAAACGCTTTGCTTTCCGACAGTACTAAAGCAACGCGTTGCCTTTCCTTGCTTTGATGCCACGCTTAAATCACGCTTCCGCATTTCCGTTCCCGGCTTCATAACCTGCACTATAAAAGTCAAAAAGCAACGCGTTGCGTTCCAACATTAACAGTACTTAAGCAACACTTTGCTTCACTAATCCGTACTTAAGCCACACGTTGCTACTGCAACCAGTTGTGTTGCTTTTCTTAGCAACGCGTTGCTTCTTTCTTTTCCTGATTGGGTGGCTAAGCAACGTGTTTCTTTTAACTCTTTTTTATTGGTGGCTTAGCAAAATTAGCAACGCGTTGATTTTTAACGTTTTTCTGACGTACTTGTCAAAAAAGACACGTTGCTCTTGACTTTTCTGATTGGCTTGCTAAGTAACACGTTTGCGTTCCGAAGGGGGCGTTGCTAGTAACAACGCGTTGTAGACAATTACGTTAGGACCTTTTTAGCTTGCCATACACGTACGTACTTTTCTGCAAAGCTAGGCAGTGCGGATTATGAACTCGCTTCTAGAGTGCTTTTACCTTCCTCGAATCATTGTAACGTCAGGGTGTTATGCAGTGATCGCAACAAGAAAACGCGGGCGTTAATCAAGCGCTGGTATACGCACGCGCGCGCGCGTATAAAGGCATTGCAAAAATGCACACGCAAAACACTGTCTGAACGGATGACGTCACTTACGCGAGGATGATAAATGGAGAAATACTCGGTTCTTTCAATGTCACGGTTAAATCGCGCTTCCCAATCCGTACGCCCTGCATTCCTGCACTTACGCGGTTTTTTTTGTGTGTGTGTGTTTTTTTTTTAAATTTTTGCACACGAAAATCGACAACAGCGTGAAAATGTGCATCGTGTAGAACATTCAACGAATGTCACAAAAGATCTGATTTTGATTCGGATCTGGTACCCGGATCTGGTACCTTGTGTAGATAGAAGGCTGGTCCTCTTTAAATTTGTGTTGTTTTTAAGTTGAATAAACATTCCACAAACGACTAATATTTGATCCCTACCGGAGATGATTTTTTTTATTGTTTTTTGCTGAATTTTACAGCATTTTATAAGCAAACTTTGCATTTTGTATGTTTGATGCTTTTCCCCTTGATATATTTTTTTGACGACAGCACAGACATGACCGATCGAACGATAAGGCTCTTCAAATTAACGATTCATACTGTATACAAAGTGAGCTCAGGATAAATGGAATCCTTGAGTACTGCCGTTCTTATAAACATTTGTCCTCTCCATCTTGCTCTCCTCCCAGTCTCTCTCTCCGTCTGAGCTCGCCCATCTCTCTCTCTTCTCTCTCACCTCTCTCACATGGCTTCGAGAAAATTACAGAATTATGTACAAATAGCAATTTATTTTTTTGTACTGTCCCCTGTTGTTGTCGGTGTTATTTTCCCGTGTTTGCGTGTACAATGGATATTTCTTTTCCAAAGGAGTTTTTCCCTCAATATTTCTTTGCATTTGAGGGATTATTCGGACATGTCCTGATAACCCAAGAAACCCTCTAAAGGAATCTTATTTCCATTGGGATCCCATTCGCCGGGCGGAATAGGGACAAAGCCATTGCTAATCACCCTGTCTGACATATGCGCGGTAGGCCCCAATAACCTCGGCACTTGGGACCGACGAATAATTTTAAAGGTCCCGCAGGAAATGCAAATGATGTGGTTTGTGTCAAGTCCACTATGAAGGAGGGACTAGAAAGATCATTCATTATATGGTTGGTGATGACCCTCATTAGTGAAACTATTGAGTTTTCAGAGAGTAAAGAAAATTCCAGTGACTGGTGTGAATCTAAATTCATGACCCTTGAAAATCAATAGTTTCATCACTAATGAATGGCACTGGAGTGTAATTCTTTTTTTCTTTTTTTCTGTCCCTGTTTATATTGGAATGGACATGTCCCTTAAAGATTTTGAGTAGGTTTATCATCTCATTTCCTGGACCTTTAAATAATACTTCCTATACAGATAAGATCCAGAAGAAGCCGGTAAATTCAACGAGGGCCCCCCCATGAATTGAACCAGAGTACCCAGCATCAAATTTAATAACCCTAACCACCCACCAGCGGGCCGTCTTTAAAAATTCCACTAATCTAAAAAATCTTGTTTTTCGTGCATTGACAAAAATTTCCTCGCGTCAGTTTTGATTGACAAATTTATAATGGCAATCAATCCATTCAATGATTTTGTTATATTGACATTCTGAGGTGTGGGTTATATACAATTCTTGGTAAAGCTAGGAAACAGTTTAGTGCCACTTGGGTACAATTATTCACAATATAATCCACCTGCGTACCTCTGGTATGGCAGATTCAAAGGCCAACACACTGGCCGTGTGCTTTCAAAATATATGCCAAACGCAGCTATGTCCATTTCTCTACTGTGATGTCATAACCTTGAAGCATCTTGCCGTTTTGTAAAAAACGCGCATGTAAAACCGCCGTCGCGTTTAAAAGTTTAAGAAGCCAGCTCCGCAGTTTACTAGTGGACACAAATCCCCATCTCTAACGTCACTGCACGGAGTAGAGAAATGGGAGTATAGGTAAAGACTGTGGATGTCATTGTACCAACTATAATAAGAGCACTGAACAGACACACATCAGAATTCAAATATTAGAAAATGCCTTTTGTGTGCTGTGAGTTTTTGTGTCTAAATATTGTTTACTCTATCATATTATTTTTTAGTATGCAATTTTATATAATACCACCGTTTTTAATCATTTCAATCAGATTGGTTCAGCATTTTGGTATGCCCAAAAGACATGTATTACAGTTTCAAGATTTGTAGATAATATTATAACTTATTAGTGTCCATCATGTCCAGAGTTAAAAGAAGGTTGCCAGTTCCAAGCGATGACTGGCCTCAACAAGCGAAGACTCCAAAAAGGAAATCTTCTAAGTCCTTGACGATAATTGTCCAGCAGTTCAAGATGACGGGGATTTCCCTCGACGACACTAATATTCTAGAATACGATCCAGGTATTCTACCAACATCGGTCTGCCGCTAATGTCCTCATTTAGGACCACAAACTGTAATCCCTTTTTGATTCGAAAACTGAAGCTCTTTTGGCTTAAAAGACGACAGCAGGGAGTTCAGCTCCTGTGGTTTCCAAAATATTATAAATTCTGGCACTATGTAAAGCACGAATTATTGCAGATCTAGCTACGGGGTGTCTCAGAAAGAACGTTACCCTCCAGAAACGGCCATTTTGCTTGTTTTACTTAATCAATTCTTATCCTTGTTTTAGCGTTATATTATGAAAATATGTACTGTTTTGAACATATGGTGAAAACAAGGAAGAAAACGGTGAAAAACAACCAAACGATAACGATTTCCTTAAAAACGATGCACACCTACTTTGTCCACGGCTAGCAATAGCAGAGAAACATGTACATTGTATTTCTTATGGATTTGAGCACACGTAGACGTCAGATTTAATTAATTTGTTCACATGTAATGCCTAAAGAGGACCTGAAACATGCACTTACTTTGCTCTTCAGAATGAAGTGACCTAAATCCCCTCACCCGTCTCCCATCATAATGCAAACATGAATTTGGTTAAAGGACACTTTTCAAATAATGGCATTGGTGCGTGGCTCCTACAATGGAGCTACTGAACTGATCTTGGGGTAAAGGACCATCGTTCATCGTGAATGGGTAAACGCTTTCCCTCAATGTAGGGTTCCTAGTAAGATGGCAATCAAAGGGAGCAGAGAAAAAATTCTGGAGCATGGCAAGACTCTAAAAAGGTGCAAGGTGGTCGTCAAGGAACAGGGCAATCAGCCGCAAATAATGCTGCAGTGGGTAGAGAAGTGAAAAGTAAACTCTAAAACCAGCAATGGACCTTCGAATTTGAGAGTATTATTGACCAGGAGGGGTATTAAACATTTTTACGTCGGGGATATTTTCATCCACGGATTCCTCTACTAATGCTAGCCGTGGACAAAGTAGGTTTGCATCATTTTTAGGGAAATAGTCATTGTTTGGTTATTTTTTCAACGTTTTCTTTCTTGTTTTCACAATATGTTCATAAGAGTACATATTTTCAAAATATAAAAATAAAACAAGGATAAGAATTGATTAAGTAAGCAAAAATGTCCGTTTCTGGAGGGTAACGTTCTTTCTGAGACACCCTGTATAACTATAAGGTATAGCCCTGATTACTACTGCTGGCCCTGAGTCTTTCCAGTGTACACTATTTATCCCACAGTCAGATTTCCCAATATCTCTATCATAATCATTACAGCATCATCATTCAGAAACATAACCTTGCACTGACCAATTGGAATTCACATAAATGACATCATCTGCATTGCACAATCTTATAGTAAGTAACATCATAGGAAATCCCCAAATTTTGCGTTCTGTTTTGATCTCAATGCATAAACAGTTGACTCAGTTTCTAAATTTACATCTTGGGGAATTCCAATTCGCCTCTCTAGTTGTAAACAACAGGTGCATATCTCATCATAGCACTAGGGGAATTCCACTTCCTCCTTTTTATAGTAAACAAAGTACTTTTCCCATGAGAAATCTTTTCTTAAGTAAAATTGAGAAATAAAATAATATTTTTAATCACAAAATGGAGGCTAATATAACAATATATATATATACATGAATTTCAAAGTATCTCTGGAAAGGCAGCTGTTACTCTGACTTTCACGGAATACCCTCACTTTTGATCACTGTATATATATGCTATGGTGTCACGAATAGGGCATTCCCAGGACTGGTATGTACTGTACCGCAAATAGTCTCGAGTGCTCAACCACTACAAGTAGTGGGGGCGTAATATAACATACAGTATTATTTACAGGTCAGGTGGCTATCTTTGTAATTAAAAATTAGGTAGACGTTTCATATAGAAGTCCCATGGATGCAAATGAAGTATTACAATTGATTCCGTCACGTGCTGTATGCAGTTGTGCAGTAGCGCTTGACGGAATGAATGGCAATACCTCATTTGCATCCATGGGACTTCTATATGAAACGTCTACCAAAAATTAAGAGTGCTCAATCCCATTACAGGAGAACATAAAATGTCAACAAGTGACATCATAGGTCACATCATCTATACTTCGTTCTTCGAGCTGGACAGATCATAAGGACAAATGTTAAGAGGAAGCAAGATTGCACACCTGTTGATGAACAATTCACTTTGTGTAATTGTTATGTCAAAACACATCGAGCACAGGATGGGGACTTCCTTTAAAACATGTTTCAGCGAACTGGAAAGATGACGAAATGTTCATCTTGTCTCCGCGTGTTGTTGCATCATGGGAAATTTTGCTAAGGACAAATTGTGTTGCAAGTTATTTCTCTTTGCCAGTTGTCAAGAGATTTCATCGAGTGTAGACCTCTCAAACAGAAGGTGGAGAACTTTCATAACATTTGATTTATAAAAATCAATGTTATTATAATTCTGAAAAGTTGTCAGAATCGTCAGCAAATTTGGTGCCTTTGGAAAAACAAAGGTTAACATTAAAATTCCAGCAGGACATTGCTTCTGTACCAGTGACATTCACCTTTAATACACTGAGTACCTGTATGGACAAATGTTATACCATCAAGCTGCAGTTATACTTCCAGTAGTTCTTCAAGTCTACGAGTTTATAAATTAATCGGCCGGTCTAGACCAAAAGGACTTTTGCGATTTCGCGAAACCATAGTTGAACTGTACCAGCAAGAATTGTGTCGCCAAGATTTATGTGGACCTGATTCTACAAGAGACAAGAGACCCAATAAGAACTGTGAACTATTGAATAATTGAGGAGATATGTTGTGTGTTTAATTTGATTTTTAAATAGGTAAGAAATATTGATAATAATTTTGTGCATTGTTAATTGTGTATATTGTGTGATTTAATTTATGTATTAAAATCATTACTTTGAATTTACATCTTGGTCAAGTCAATCTTCTTACAAATAGTCATTGTGAATTTTGTTTTATGAACCACGGGAGGTTACTTTTCTGACCTTGAGTACGTCTCGTAACATAGGTTAGTTTTGAAAACAAAGCTAAAGAGTAGCACTGATATTACAAACACGTATTCCTACATGAACTGCTGCACTTCAATATTCCTAGTCAAGGTTTTGAGCTGGATCATCTCATATGACCTCGTCCTCGTCCGTTATTCTTTCCAAAAAAAATCAGAAATAACCCTTACAGTGTAGTTGATTTTTCAGCTCCAACGGTTTTGGAATAAGAAAATATTCCTTGACAACGTAAAAAATCAGAATCTTTCCTCTAGATTGCGCTTTTACTTTTTTTCTCGTCGCCTTCCCCTGATGAAAACATTACTTTTGAAAGCGAGGCGTCTTTGTGCAAATAGGCATCTATTGATAACATCAACCGATAAATTAGTATATCGATTTTTGCATCCCATAATAATTAGTCACCAATCAACGACGGCTGTAGTTTCGAAAGAAATATCTTCAATATTCCATAACAAAGAAAGCATAAAACATGCAAAAAAGGTATTCTTTGCCAACTCAAACTTTGAGAGAGCGCAATTACACAAATTGAATTATTTAAAGACGATCAATAAGCAACTAACCTTTTAGCACCCTGTAGGAAAGCATTATACGAAAATTCAAATGCAAAGACAGTATAAATCCTTGGCTACATGGTGGTATATATCACTGTCAAAGAACTTGCAATTGCAGATCATGTAAATGTTGCGGATTTAAATTCTGACAAAATTTTGTCATAATTATGCTTGGTCGTGTTTATTTCAGAGTCCTCTTACATGACACCAAGATTACGAACGTTGTCAGAAAAGGCTTAATTATGTATTTATACGGAGTTCAAATGAAATAAGTCCACACACATTTTGTAGTGTAATTGAACGAAAAATAAAGTAAGAATGAACCACCATGCTGTTCTATGGAATGGTTGCGTTTAACTTTCTTCAAGGGTAAGAAAAACCATTTACTTTTTCAATCAGAATGTTCAAGACGGGTAATTTGAGTCTAGTTATAGTTCAAGAGACATGAGGACATTTCCAGAAAGAAGCGCCCACAATTTTTTTTCAAACCCATTTTTTTCATATTTGGAATGCTTACCAATGTATTAGAACACACCTGAAGTGAATAAGCCGAATACGCCGTCTTTATGTAATAAGATGATGATTAAGTATTTTCTGTCGTGCACGACAGAAAATCAAAGCATGGTTTTCTATAGGCACGATTACGATAGCAGCGTAAGTTCAAAACAAGGTTTGCCTTTTTCTTTTGTACTTGTTTGTCCGATAAACCTTCGGAACTTTCTCGGTCTACAACCTATGCAGTGCAATTTGAGAGAAATTCTTATCCTCAAAGTATTTTGAAAACATCACCCCAGTACAGCTGATTTTGTGACCTTTAACTTCCATACCACATTTTACCCTGTATCTTGGTAACTAAACAATTTGAAGACACGTGACAATTGGTTTTTTATTCGTTGATGATATACAGAGAATTTGAGATGTACTTGGACATGATTGGAGCCCTGTAATAGGCTGTATTACCTTATTTCTCCCCTAATTCCTTTTTGCACAGGGTGGGACCCGGTGTAAAAGGAGATATAGTTCCCTGGATGTATATTCTGGGTTCCATTGACGACAACGGAATAAAGCGTGAAACTAATGTTGCGTGAAGAATAGATTGAATCGAGTGTCTTATTCTTCACCGGTGCAGGTGTACGATATGACTTAGGAGGACTATATCTCCTGCCAAATCGGCAATAATATTAGACCATCAAACTTTTTTTTCCTTTTCAGCTGAATAAACTCTCTATATAGCTTCCTGATCTAAATGTGACTATTTGTCCAATTTGTTTGTGAAATATTATATAATGCCTCGTCATATATCATAATTATGAAGTTTATCATTCAAAATAGTATATTTATATGTTTAAAATACATAGCGGTCGTCGGACCGCTTGTGGCTGACGTGGCGGTTTGTGAATGATAGGCCTCATATGACCTTTGACCTTGACATGTGACTTTTGACCTCATAAACAAATCAAGGTTAGCGTGTAATATCCATAAATCAAGTTTGGTTCCAATTGAACTTCAATTTTTCAATTCAGGTCAATTTTACATTTTCAGCCAATCTTACAACTTGACCTCACATGACCTTTGACCTTGGTATGTGACCTTTGACCTCATCAACAAATGAGGGATCCCACATTGCACTCATGACTCAGGTTTAAATCCATTGAAGTATGCGGATATTACAGGCAGATGTTAACCTTTTTTCACAACAGACTACATCGACAAGCGGTGATCCCAACAGCAGACTACATCAACAATAGACTACATCAGCAACAGAAAACATCAACAACAGACAACAACAGTGGACAAAGTGATCCCTGTGTGTCTTCCTGCCTTAAGGTAGGCGACACAAAACAGATAAACTGTTATCTAGGTTGGCGTCATCTTTATACGTATTTATTTCTACATGTATGCTTATTTATGGTTGGTTTACACAGACCTTCATAATAACCATTTCACACTTATCTTATCTTATGGGCCCGTATAAACCAACCTAAAAATAAACATTATGCGAGAAACAGTAAAAAAGGGAAATCGGTTGTACCGATTAAAAATGGCAGTCCAAAAACCGATTTGCAACACGCACCCAATTCGCCCGTCCCCAAAATACTCTTTCCCAAGGACTTTTTCCATAAAATTGGCTCATAATAGGAGAACATTAATACATTTACATTGCTGAAAGTAAAATGTTAAAAAACGACGACTCCAGTACGATTTAAGGGGCAAAACAAATTTTGAATAGCGCCACCAAGATTATGCTATTTAGCCTAATAACGCCATGGTCGATTTGAAATTTTTCCACCAAAATATGCGCAACTGATATTTAGGCAATTACATAAATTTTGGGCAAAAATAATTTATCGTTAAAAAAGTGGCGCTCGAAAAACAAAATGTTGGGTCCACGTGGACCCCCCCCCAAGTGTTAATGAAGTAATTCTCCCTAAAAGTGGTATAGCTGTAGATGATCATATTTTTTGAAAAACAAACAAACAAACCCATCATGGTTTCTAAGAAAGATCCCGCAAAAGACAACCTTTTTGGAGTCTAGCTCACATTTGATACTTTTTCCTGCTAACTTGATTTGCGGCACCCGGTGTAATCCTTTCTGTCCGATTCACTTCAACGTCATTTGAGAACAATTCATTTTATACACATCAGATAATATGATGTTTATTCATGCGTAGCAACTTCTTTTTATTGAAAAAAAAAAAATTATCATCATGTTTTTCCTTCTCGTTTTGCTGATGAGAAGCGATTTTGTTCTTTTCAAATTTATTTCCGAGTTTTTTCAGATTGTTTCTTTCACTCTAGATGGTATTTCTTTTACATTTATTAGCTTGATCTCCTTTGATCATAACATGAAATTTACAATTCACTTTTCATACAACTACTATTCCCAAGACAAATCTACGTATATTGAACTTTATTTAAATGTGGAATAACATAAATGTAAACAAAAAGTATGATATGTCTATCCCCCTAATCATATCTAAATCCGGGATCTAAATCCTACCAGTTCTTTCGCAGAATAGCAAGGGAAGCTGTCTTTTGCA
>JAMKCH010036713.1:0-14266 GCA_023653785.1 Ophioderma brevispina | reverse complement strand
GATTATTGGTATTACAAAAAAATCCAGATCCGGAATTTTTAACTAAGTTGTGATTTTACATGAAGGACATTGATTTGAGCTTAAATATTTAACACAGGATTAGTCTGTGGAACAGCATTATGCATATGCAAAAAATATGCATGATTTGTCAGAATGAGGGCGCCATCTCGGGAAATCGATGAGTCAGACTTTAAGCTGTATGTGACCTTTAAAGCAGCAGTTTTTTGTCGAATCTTGAGAGTGAAATTGAGTTGAAGGCTGAATTTCAGGATGAAAAATGAGATAAATACGGCCATAGAGGTAAATAAAATAATGGCCCTTCCGATTTTAATATTGACATACTTCGGGTTAAATTCCCCAGGGGGGGGGGGGGATTCTCAAATTCTTGGAAAAGCAACCTTTCAGGGAGCAATTAAACTATAAATTTAGGTCGGTTGGGGGGATGCCGATACATTAATTATAGTCTCTAAAGAAGATTGTGATGTTATTTTGACCAAATTCCAGTCTGTTAGAAGGCTAATATAGGGTGTTCAAAATGACTGATAATGGCATAATATGTGACCTTTGACCCCAAATCTACTAAGTTGGTTAGGTTGACTGGTTAGGTGAGTCAAAAGGTGAACATCTACTGGATCCAAATGTCCCAAAATGGATGAAATTTGGTATGTGGTAGTGGTGCACACCAATAATACCTGTGCACTGTCTTCATTATTTGGTACGTCTATTAATGAGCTAATGCTATTTGCTCTGATGGCTCATTACGTCCACAAGTGGTGTAAGCTTGTGGTGGTGTCAGGGATTTATTCCACCGAGTAAGCTGATTCGGGGTCGTGTGTCTCCATGATGCGGACACTCCTAACATGGCGGATTGGGAAACAGTCAGGGATTTTCACCCTACTCTTATTCGACAATGGCTGTGATGTACATTGCGACTCTCGTTACACGGGACCGGCGGCTTTCAGTCCCTCGAGAATGGGATGATTAATTTGCCCAACTCCAAGTGAACAATGGCGGAGAGCGGTAGATTCTGTATTAATCAATAGCTGGTATATTCAGATCAAATCCAGGAATGAGTACCCGAAATTAAATCCCAGCAAGTGACCCCACCAGGTTCGAACCTGGGCATTTTGGTGTAAAATGTGCGCCACAGGCAAGCACCTAATCTCTAGGTCATGCTCCCACTGAAAAAGGTGAACTCTACCAGATCCCAATGTCCAATTTGACAAAAACTTTTAGTTATGTGGGTAGTGGTGCAAGTAATACCCATGAAATGTGCCATCACTATTTGTGCATTGTAATAGAGGTCATTTTGCATAATGCTCCCTGCCAGGGGGGGATTTGTGAGTTTTAATTGCAAGATTTTGTACAATTACTAAGCCATCTGCACAATTGCTACACATACGGATGCTTAAAGGGGGTGGCCTGATTTTATTAAGGTCTATAAATTTTTAATTCTTGATAGTAGAAGGCTTCACCCCAAAAACCCCATCTGGATAGTTCGCGTTTTATTTCAAACGGTTTTGATATGAGAGCTAAAAAAAAGTGTGTTTGTAATCCCATAGATTACTGTTTGGAAAAATTAATATTGGTTCAACCAAAATGGGGGCACTATTTGCACTTCATAACATTCCAAGCAAACATCCTTTGTCTAAGATTTCACAGAGTGTAAAAATGAGAAAAATCGTAGCTTTCTTCTGATACCGAAATGTTGGCCACTTCCGCTAAAATCTGGGGTCCCTGAGGACGAGGCTATTGCCGATCGGGCCATGGACCTTTAATATGTTGAAACTATTAAAACTTTGGTTTTGAACTTGTTTAGGAGACTGATACAATGTAATATTTTCTGGTAGACAAGGATGATTAAATTTTAATCTTTTCCCAAAGTGACCAGTGAAAGGTTTTATTTTCAGGCACAAGGGTGGATGGTGATGGGGATTCAGCACATCATGACTGTCAAATCCTGCAATCGGTATCAACTCAGAGTATCTGTGGAATTTTCTCAGGGAATCACCTCTATGCATACTTCCTTGCCTTCGGTTATGGATAACGAGGGTGTAGAAAAGTTATGTTTAAAATGTATTAAAGCGAAAGCCAGGCATAATATAATTTGCGCTTGCAACATTTATAAAGTTACATTTTGTGTCAATGAATGCTTTCAGTCAGAAAATGACACTATATTATTGATATCAAAGGTTAAAACGTTTTTTTTTAAAAGTATCTTCCGTATGATTGCAGCCATTTTGATCGGCCCCACGAGAAAAATTGAATCATGTGGTATTATAGTACATAGTGTGTCTTGAAAATAAGTAGCAGTGAAGGACTAGTGACATGCCATAACCCAAACCTTTTCGCTATTATTCGTTTCAAGAATCCCCCCCAGTTTTTAATCGATCGTACTGCTTTTCATGGACACACTAATATATCCGATGTTATGAAGTAGTACCCTAGACATTCCTTAGACACCTGTTTTTATCTTATGACTTACAAAGTCAAACAACGTCACCAATGCCGATCGAAGTCACCAATGCCGAAACATGGAGACCCCTCCATGGGCAACATTTAATTAGTTAATTTTTTAAATATTGTTTCTAGACTTTTATTAGTTAATATTGCAGTAGATATTTCTTTCAGGACAGGCCAAAGACATCTTTTTAAAACATACGTAAATTAAAAAATTAGCATGTTTAGTACACTTTAACAGTTGTTAACCATTTTTGTGTCGCCTTTAGGAGGACATTACAAGTCCTAAAGTCTGTGTGTATATGTTAGTTAGTTGAAACCAAAGTTTTAAAATCCAGTTGTCCCCGTAAAAACGAGGGTGGCCGGGGATTTTACACCTCGCCCTCAGCAATACTGCTGGCGTGAGGGATTTATTGGAGCAGAAAGATAATGACCGGATGCCATTCATGACGCCAATCCACAGTTTTTCGGCGGTGGGCCTAGCCTTTGGACAACCACGCCCACCATGCAAGGCAGCATGTTGGATGGCCGCCATTATCTCTCAGAGCTGACCCCCTTGTAGGTAGATCTATTTTTTCATTCTACAGGTTAACCCAGCTCCTCATCATCAGATTCCTTAGAAACCCGATGGGGGGTTGGGTGTCGTTAGCAGCCGACTCGGGTCCTGGGACAGGTTTAGGACTGGTTACCAGGGATTAACAGTAGCAGGCCCTATATGATAATATGTGGTGATATGTATGTTGTTAAGGTTTATTTTTCCAAGTGTTGCCTGATTGGGAAGGTTGAAGTCCAGTGGCAGTGCAAAAACAGGGGCAGGGGGAAGCTGCCCCCTTTGGGGAATTTCCCCCCCCCCTTGTCCCTCCTGAAAAATATCGTGATTTTCTGCACCTGTGCCAATTTACAATGAAACAACATAGGCCTATACTAATTACTAAACATAATTTTAATAAATGCTTTCCCCCTGAAAATCATAAAATGTTCCCCCCTTTTCACCCGGAAAAAAAGCAGTTACGCCAATGGGGGAACTCAACTTTGGCTTGGGTTAGGGTGTGCGGTATGAAGTGCCGAACTGTGAGCCTTGTGAACTGATAATTGTTGGGAAGTAGGGTCTTTGGAACTGAATTTTTTGGCCAATTTTATGGACTTGGGAACTATTTGTGGCGCCAAATTGAGGGTAGGGAGCTGGTGAAGAGACAGGCAAAAATTTCCAAAATTTTTAGCCAAGGAGCTAAAATTTATGAGTTTTGTGGCAAAAAGTAGGGGTTTTGTTTAAGAACTGAACACATAGTTGAACAGGAGGTCTGAAGAATTGCAGAAGAAGAGGGAACCAACTGGGGAGTCTTGTCTGCCCACATACCGTACCACCATTGTAGTCAGTGCCCCTCACCCCGGGTTTAGCTGAGTCATACAGGTTTTATTAAAAGCGTGTGCCGTGCGTTAACCCAAAGCATACATTATTTTGTGTGGCCTTATGAGCAAAAATGTTACCCCCCATTTGGTAAACCAATATTGTATTTTACCAAAAGCATGTTAGTGCTAACTCAAAACAGATTGAACAGGGGGTATAACCAGACCTTTGGCAAATGGGGGGGGGTGGGGCGCAGCAGACGGCGGTGCCAAGGTATATTTTTCTGAGGTGGCAAATTTTGGTCCTTTTCCATATGACAAGGTTTCAGATTCGACTTAGGTTTTTACTGCCAAAAAAGTGTAAAAATGTGAAGATGCTATAAAATTGAAACAAAAACATGTTTGTTATAGGTTAAAATGTTGGGTTATGATATCCAAATCCTGAAGTAAAAATGCAATATGTTTGATGCGTTACAAGATATCGCTTTTTGGGGTATTGTGCAATTCCAAGTCCCAAAGAAACCTATGGTATTTTGCTGTGAAAAATTGCATTATTGCTTTGAAAAAAAAAAAATTACTCCAGATATTTGCAGTTACAACAATGTAATTTATATTCTTGGAGGATATGTTTTGGCCATAATCGATTAACTTTCAAAAATCGTCCCCGCATTTCGTTTTTTTCGAGGGTTCTCGAAACGCCCAATTTAGGTAAAAATTTGGATTCCGCAAAATTGAAAAAAACAAATTTTCTCAAATTTTAGACAGGGCAAAAAAAGCTAATATTCCATAACTAGTAGGGACTTGCTGGGGGGGCATAATCGATTAAATTTCAAGCTATAGCGCTTTAACGTTTGCTTGAATTACAATTTTTATTGAACGGCAATATTTTTTCACGCAACTGGAAAAATCAAGGTAGGGGAAACGTTTTTGTATTTTTTGGAATTTATTCCTAGACTTGAAATGAAACCAAGTAGGCATCAATTTGAAGCTCATTAAATTCTGCATACTGACAGGTAAATCATACTGTGTAGACCCTTCCTTTCCAGAGATGTGATGTTGACAAGTTAAATTTTGTTCGAAAGTGCTAAAGTTTGAATGTTGTTGTTCACGGGACATGTCAAATTGGAATGTTCTGGTGTGAAATTTGAAAATTATGAAATAATTATAAAACAAATACTTGAATCCATTAGTGAGTTACCTTTGAACTGATATATTAACATTATAACTAATCATATATATGTAATTGTAGCCTCTTGTAAGTATACAAAGTGGTCAGGCTGAAAATTTTGTCAGCCCGAAAAGTGTGATTTTCGGACAAAATGCCACCAACGCAATTATTGTAGCAAAATGGTGTATGTATGATAAGGGTTGTTTGATTAACATTCATCATCTATGGACAATTTTACCATAGAAAGAAGACATCTTAAAAAAGTAAAATGGTTATATTGCTCCGATATGATTTTTTACACTTGGCACTAAAACCTCAGTCAATTGAAACCATGTCATAGATCCCCACGGTAATCAAAAGGTCAGTTCATTTGGGGGCTGGCGGGGGGAGGGGGAGGGACAAGGGTCTGAGCAGGGGGATGCTTTCCCCCACACCTTATGCCACTGCTGAGGATTGAAATATCAACACAAAAACTTTAAAGATAGGGTTGGAGAATCCAATCAAGACAAAAAACTTAAAATAATTAAATTGGGTCATCCCTCGTTTGTATGCACACTTACTATAGGCCTGTTTAGCATTAACCGCTATATAATTGCAGACTAAATATTATAATTCTTATGCATAGAGGACACCACCGTGACTATTGGTGCTCGTATTTTTTAATCTAGAAAGGATCTTTTGCCAAAACTATTCAAATGGGGTTACAAACATAATATTTAGATAAATATACAAATGAAAAAGTACATAGATACAATAATAATGCTATGTTGGTAAGTAGTTGAGGACGCTTATCTTCAGATTGTCGGGGTGCATGTATTTTAATTTTTTTATTGTCTTGTGACTTATACTTAAATCTGAATGTATAAGCCCCTTGGTTTATAAGCTGCGGCATCCTGAAGACTTTAAAAACAATGTAGCTGTGGTTAATTATCTGAAAATAAAGGTTATTATAAAATTCTAAGGACATGTTAAGTTAATAATAAACACATGCATGATAAACAAATGACTATGCACTTCATGTAAAATAACCTTGGAAATTATACATCCCACAAATTTATTACCACAAAATAGTCATGCAAATATATAAATGCATAATCTAATAGGACTCAGATAGTCAGTTGTGTTGTGGAAGAAATCTGATTACAAAAAGGCCTCTTAAATTTTACTGTGTCTCAGTCATCCCCTCCCCAATCTTAGGGGTTTTTGGCGTTCATATATACTTCACGCCATAATTTTCAATAATAATAATTCGCATAAATACAGTTTCATCGATATGAACGAAAAATTCAATGAAAAAGAATTGGGGAGGGTCACCAATGTCACTTTTGGAGTTATAAACCCATTACAAAATACATCATTTTCACCAAATTATAAGTTATGGAAACTGCTTTCGAGGACATTTTTCATTTTATAGCTAAAAATTTAGTTCATAATTGTGGTGTTATTTTTTTATTATAAGTTGAACACTCATGGCAGCTAGTAGCTTTCTAAATAAAACACAAAAAATATATGGGGTCACCGAGGACCCCTTTTTGGAAAATTCTGTCGACAAATCCGTTAATTTTTTTGCAAAAAATTAACCCCTGCGACATCTTAGTGCAGTTAACACAGCAATAAATGCCAACACATGCACCAATCCTCTCGTGCATTCAGGATTAAAGAATGTTTTTCATTTTGCCATAAAAACGCTACTACATAAGGACGTGCGTTGCTGCGTGTTAAGTGCAGGCATTCAACACTTCAGGTTGCGGAAGGAATTTCAGCGGATTTGCGGCTTGGAACGATTCCAAAAGGCCCGAAATATGACCAAACCAAACACCTTGAAGCTGACTCACTGAGAGTATTACCCAGGATGCACCCTTATCGGTGGGTGACCCCCAAATGGTCCAATTTTTAATATGATGCTTTCTCCCTCACATGGAGAATACATCACCAAAAATATATCTGATTACAATTTTGATACAAAATTGCATGTTGCATGGATTGAGCATGATATATAAAGAGCTATGAGGTTGAACAATTTTGTGCACGGCCCGTAGCTGAGCACAAATATTTTTAAATTGTAAAACTCATAGTGAGACGGGGTGTCAAGTGAAATTTTTTTTAAACATCAACAAGTTTGGAGATTTTGAACTAATTTGTTCCAAAATTGCTGATTTTTGCCCAAAATTTGCGGGAGTTTTACCTAAAAAAATTGCTGATGATTTTTGCCCAAAAATCTATCATTTTGTTTTGGCTGGGGGGGGGGATGGGATGGGCTTGCTACCACTGGATGAACCCAGGGGGAGGGTACTTGAATTTTATTTGGTCGGGGATGTGCAGAGGGTCATTTACATTGATAGAAAAGGTTACCATTTAATATGGGTAGCATTACAAGCCTATACAAGAGACACACATGAAACAAAATATACTGAGCTAAATAAAAGTTAAGTTATGTGACAAAAGATGAAATTGAAATTGACTTGGACATTCAGATGATGGCGGTGCCATGGATACGACGAAATCAAACTGGATTTTGATGAAATGCTGAAAATAATGTTAATTTATTGATCAAATGTGATATAATTGACCAAAGACAAATTGTTTAAAAACAAACTGATTTTGACAAAAGCATTCAAAATAAGTTCATTGTATTGATCAAATGTGATATAATTGCCCAAAAGGACAAACTTGTTTTAAACAAAAGCACATTTTCAGTTTTCTTGGGATGAAAACCAACTTAACGTGGGCGAGGCGCCGTAGAAATGCCACGTAAGAATTCTCCCCCATAAGTACCAGTGGAAATCCCAAATGCCCCAAATTGAGCAGGCCCGTAACCAGTGGGGAAGGGGAGGGGCAGTGGGGTGGATGCCCCCAGATTCCAAAAGGCCAAAAAAAATCCCCCAAAGAGATAAAAAAGGCCGAAAATAGATTTTGCAAGCGGAGTGAGCCAAAAAATGAGGGGTTTTTATGCTTTTTTGTGTCGCCTGCATTTAAAGGACAGGAGGAGATTTTTTTAGGATATGAATTTCGGCACAGACAATTTAAAATGGATCGGGTGTAGACCACCACCTGAGAACGTCTGGAAGGTTATTGGACAAACAGGTGCCAAAAAGAAAACAGCAAACCTTGGTTTGAATTGCCTGCTTCGTAATCTTTTCCCCAATGAAAACCATGCTTTGACTTTCTGTACAGAAAGTACTAAATCATCATCTATTACATAGAGATGGCGTATTTGGCTTATCACTTCAGGTGTGATCTAATAACATTGATGTTATCACAAGAACAATAAATGCTAGGATCATGAAACTTTTGTTTGAAAAAGAAAAATTGGGGGCGCTTCTTCTGGAAATCTCCTCATGTCTCTTTAAGGCAGGAAGACACATAGGGATCACATTTGTATTGCTTGAGTTGATTGTCTGGTGTTGTTGTTGTTGATGTGTGTTGTTGTTGTTGTGATGGATGTTGTGTGGTTGTTGATGTTGTTGTTGTTGTTGAGTCTGTTGTTGATGTTTGTGTGAAAAAGGTTAAATTTGGTAATACCCACAACAGAAGCGGTCAGAGGACCGAATGTATTTTTTTTTTCTGGAAAAAAAAAAGGTATTTTGCTAAAATATCCACTTTGCCCAAATTCGCCCCTTGCAATGTTGGGAAAAGTTCCCTTTTGAAAAATTACCCTTGCTCCATCAAAAAAATCCTGGTCAAGGGCCTGATAGTATTTCATACAACAGAAAAAACTAGTTCAAGGTTTTATCTGGAGTTATTTTATCCACAATATAGCAAGTTAAGGCAAACTCAAAAATGGCCATTGGAGTGAATCTGCAAGTTGCAGCAGGCGGTGAGGCCAAGCTTCAGCATTATAGCAACGCACCAATAATTGTCAAAAGAAGGACAGCAATAAGAGTGCCAAAACCACGAACTAATTTGGGTGCTTTGATGTGGTCGGTCATGGGTGTTCACCATGCCCACAACGACCTTCGTCCTTCATTCGTTTATCATACAAAAAATCAGGAAATAACCCTTCCAGTGGAGTTGATTCTTAAAAATCCAACGGTTTTGGAATAAGAAAATATTCCTTGAAAAACATATAAAAAAATTCAGATTTTTGATCCAGATTTCGCTTTTACGTGATTTAAACAATGGCGACGTAGAGAAATTTGGATTTCTGGCCGCCTTCCCCTGATTTGCAGTTCTACATAATTGTTACCTTGTTGGCTGCTTCCAAAGTTTATTATTCAATCTGTTGATGATTACAGGAAAACTTAGATAGGCCAATATCATATCTAATACCGTACTATTAGTCCTTGAAAATGAAAACCCACAAAGGGGACAAACAAACTTGTTATTCTTTTATTGTATCCACCCGGTTCCTATTTTTTTTTTTGTTGATGTGCGCCAAGTACCTGAGTACTGATTTGCTTGGTTATTTTTTTTGTGTGCTTGCGAAATAAATATACATGTAGCATCATTAAAGAGACACTAGCACATTTGAAAAAATATGCGCCCTCTAGATTTTTCAAAAATGATAGTTGTTGCATGGTTGTAAAGACTTTATATACATTAGCTCACCTGAAATTATTAAGCCCAAATCAGCACACTATGGGTAACAGAATGATTTTATAATAATGTCGCTGGCGACGTTAATTCAGCAGATGACGGGGAGGGGAGGAAATGCGGTAAACACGTAGAAAACATGCGCTTTTAGGTGATTCTCACGGTATTCACCTTGTTTGACCCGGTCTGTTACCTTAGTGGTTTAATATCAATGAGGCACGAAGTCCATGATATTCTGTATAGACAAAATGTGATTAAAGTAGGAAAATGCCAGCAGAGGAAAAAGTGGCACCCGGGACCGCATGCCACATGGGCTGTGATCATATCACGATTGCACACGCTGGGGTGTGAGATCTGGATACACCCAGGGAGATAGATGTATGTAAAATCTTGAGCCTTTTGTGTGCCTTCTGACGATGACTGAAATGATGTTTCCTATCAATGTCAAATGTTATTGTTCTCTACCAAGTGCTATGGTAACCATGCCAAATTCAACAATGAGAGTACACCATCACCTAATGGATTCTTTCTTTTTTGGTGTATGAAAGAATTATGAGAAAACTGAAATCCTGAAAAGTTGGGCTCTATACCTCTTTTCGCTTTAACGCTACAGCATTTTAAATTTGAGGGGGTAACCTCAAAAACATGTACCAGTGTGAAATTCAATATTACAGAGGGTGGCAATAGTGAAAGAACTACACCCTCAACTCCTTCAAACTTGGCATTCTGAGTACCTTTTGCTGCAAATGCAAATATGTGATAGAAAAATGCACATTGCTCCAATTCAAAGTTACAGGGGATCAAAAATGGCTCAAAGACCACTCCCCTTGCCCGACCATACTTTGGGGGCCATAAGTCAAAAAGTAAATATCACTTCCAATTTGGGCTGGTGAAAAAGCTAATCTGAATACTACCCTGGTTGTACATCTTATCTTTATATCCGCTTTATGGAAGAGATTAATAGCGGTCGGCAAAAGTAAAAAAGTCAATTTGAACCTGGACTTGGCACCCCTAAAAACCAATGTCAGACATTTTGCACCAAATTCTTTGCTTTGAATATGGTTAAAGAGGTTCCCTGCCTGCAGTTGTGTGCAAAAGTTTCAACATGTTGTCTAACTGCCTTATGTAGGTAAACATGCTTTAACGAAATAAGCTTTCAAATATTGTTCAGACAAAAATTCCAGTGAAATGTACACAGAATATGAACGTTGCAACTGGGTATCAGTGCAGTAAGACTTGAAATCACGTGTGACCTCTAACTCTTTGACCTGTAGAACTCTACAATGAAATTGAAATCAATATTATCATCTTATTAGACCCTGATATGGTAGGGACCAATTTTCAGCTTGGTGTCTTATTTGGTAAGGAATTTATAATACTTTAATTATCCTATTGAATTATATAGTTAATTAAACCTTGAACTGTGCAAGTTAATAACCTTAGTTTGGCAAAGTTAGGTTGTGTGTTTTCAATGGGGAAATTCTTTCAAAAAACTGAATACATGAAGTAGGGCTTTTTGAAGACCCAGTCCTTAAGGAAACACTTAGACACCACACCGGGGGGCCACTTCTCAATGACAAGGGTGTATCATCCGTGTCCAAGCAATCACAAAATGTACCCTAAATACGTATTTGCGAAGCTTAAATTTTCACCCCTAAAACCGTATCAGCATTTGCCGCTTTATTATTTTGATCACCCTCTAAAAAAGTTCTTGATGGTATTTGCGCCACTCCTAAACCAGTATCAGTAGCGCAAATTTTGAACCCTAAACAAGTATTTGTCTTCTCCCTACCCTAAGCAAGTAATTGATGCTATTATAACCCCTTTTATACGTAAAAAACCCCAAAACCATATTCTTTGGACCCAGGGAGGCTTGCTGAAATTGGTGTTGGTTTTTGTAATTCAGAGAAAAATATCTGGGAAAGGGAGGGTGAGCGTTCCACCCTGTTTGAGGGGAGCCGCTCTTCTCGCGAAGAAGCGGCAGAAAACAATGCCAAAGCAATTTGCTTTCCCGTAATACATTTTCTCATGCAAATTGATAAAACTATTTTATATGTAAAGTGGTTAACTTTAAAAAATGCATATAGGCCAACGACGACGGTTTTATTTTGTATAAACAGTAAAAAATATAGTGCATGCATGTAAGGTTTTATTTGAACACTAATCATAAAATAAAGGTGTTCATGGAGAGTTCGTAAGCGCACGGAGTGGGTCGGGGAAAACTGAGGTATTTAGTTTTCAGAAATTCATATGGGTCTAAAGGATCTTGGAGAATTAGCATTTAGAGAACGTTATATTTTCGGCATATGATTTCTGCGTTACAGCGCCAGCGATTAAATCCCCCGGGATTTTCATGAAAATTGCCGAAATCAATTATGAACCCAAATATGTCTCAAAAGTTTTATTTAAGAAAATTATTAAACCAGAATTGACGACATTTAAATAATTATGAGTTTTAAAATCTAATAAAACATGGCCGTTTCATGGGTAAGTGATAAAGAACTTTTTGTTATATGTTTGTCTCTCTTAAGTGCAGGTGACGTCCACTGCAACTTTTATGTTGCGCAGCCATGAATCGCTCGCGCTATGCTTGGAATCATAGCATGATACGCACGCGAATAAAGGCGGCACGATTGAGACGCTAGTGGGAATGCAAAGACGCATAATGACGTCACCTTCAACTTGAGGTGAGACAAAGTATAGCGACATAATCAGGCAATCACTAAAGGAGTCGTCATTTCTCAATCTCAAACCAATAAGGTGTTGCCTGTACTAAAAATCAGGTGTATGGTTTCTTTACCGCGCGTAGCGCGGAAAATTTTGGAAATTTGTGGATTTGAAAGCTCAGGTTTGAAGGCAAATACAGACTTCCGGAACACTTTTTAAAATTTGTTTATGCTGAAATGAATATGGACCCTAAATGCGTAAGTCCTCATTTAGAAAATATAACCCTTTTTCTTGATTTTGAGTGATTTTTAGACCCTTTTCACGTTACGTACATAACGTGCCTGATCCTGAAAAAACTACCCTTTTTACGTGGATTCTTGGACACGGATGATACCCCCTAGTCTATGAAGACTGATCCCCCCGGGGACACCACAATGAAACTTTGCAAAAATATTAAGCAAAGACCCACCCTCAAACATATTTCAAGCAGAATTTGGTGCAGAATGTCTGACATTGGTTTTTAGGGGGCCAAGTCAAGGTCAAATTGGACTTTTTACTTTTTGCGACAGCTATATCTCTTCCAACGAAGCTGGTATTAGTATAAGATTGTACACAAGGGTAGTATTTAAGATTAGCTATCACCAGCCCAAATTTGGAAGTTACATCACTTTTACTTTTTGACTTATGACCCCCAAAGTATGGTCCAAGTGGTCTTTGAGCCATTTTTGACCCCCTGTAATTTTAAATTGGGGCAAGGTTAATTTTTTCTGTTCACATATTTGCAATCTGCAGCAAAAGGTTATCCAGAATGCCAAGTGTGAAGGATCTGAGGGGTGTAGTTCTTTTACTTATGGCCCTCTGAATATTGCATTTCACACCGGTACATGTTTTTGACGTGACTCCCCTCAAAATTAAAATTGCTGTAGCGTGAAAACGAAAAGAGGTACAGAGTCCAATTTTTCAGGATTTCAGTTTCTCATGAATATCTTTCAAGAAACCAAAAAAGAAAGAATTCCATGAGGTGATGGTGTACTCGAATTGTTGAATTGGCATGACTGACCCGTATAAATAATGCAAAATATCTTGCTTGATTTGAAATTTTATGTAGGTGTTAAAAGAGCTAGGACAGGTTTTCAATGCACCCTTCAACAGAGTGGAACATTCCAAAAGGAGCAGACAGTCACATACGAAATAAGAGGATGGTGTCAGGTTACTGGTATAATCAGTAACGGGGTTTGTCGCTGGACTCGACAAGAAAACCCAACTCAGGAATTCAGTTATACAGCCAGTTCAGACTGATGATAAAAAGTGGTTTGCCGTTAAATAAAAATAAACTATCATTGTGGTGTGGGTATGAGATTTCTATCTGAGTGCATTTGAAATGCCAGCATGATAGACTGAGTCTTAAAAGAAGTACCAAATGGAAACAAATTTATAGGAAAGAAGATGAGTTAACGAAACAGGAGGAAAGTGGAACACCCAGATGGAGAAAACTGAGAGTGAGTTTGGATTGGTGGATCGAATGTGACATGGTCTGACACCCACGCAGCCTCAGGCCAAAGGAGGGACTTGTGGGGGATGGGGATTTCAGCTTTTGTGTCGCCGTCTTAAGGCAGAAAGACAAAATCGTAGGGATCATTTTGTCCACTGTTGTCGTAGTCTGTTGATGTGCAACATAAGATCCCTATTTGTGATGAGGTCAAAGGTCATATGCCAAGGGGTCAATGGGTATGTGAGGTAAGAGTAAGAAACAAACGTGGTTTATTGAAGATTACAAGCAAACCCTCTTGTTTATGAGGCAAAGGTCACCATATCAAGGTCAAAGGTCATATGAAGCTATCATTCGCAAACCGCGATAGCCGGTGACACAAGCGGTCCGAGGACTGCCGATATTGTTTAAAAAACCAGGAACGTATGCAAGGTGGTACATATACATGCCGCCCAACTGTAGTATTTGGTTGACCGCAATTGTAATATGTGTTTTAAACATTTAACGTTACTACATTTATAATTCATCAGTGTGATCTTCACTGTCGTCAGTTCCTAAGATGGATAGATACAGAGATCATCACAGGAGAAAAATAAAGAAAA
>JAMKCH010036712.1:0-15262 GCA_023653785.1 Ophioderma brevispina | reverse complement strand
TAAGATCATGGAGGACGTGGTATTTTTGTTAAGAAAGGTATTGCTTTTTCCGTTATGGATAGTATCTATCCCCCATTGAATCCCAGGTAATAGAGATTTGGTCGATAATCAAAACCACAACAACGGATTACCCCGACGATGTTACACATGTTTATAATCCTAGTGTTGCATTAAATTTGAGGTTTAGCAACCCCCCATCATCTGGTAATAATCAAAGAAATCTAATTGTTGTATATGTGGTGGATTAAGCGCCCACAACCCTATGGGGTAGCGATTAAGGACGGATAACAATGGCAAGGCCGTTGAGGTCATTATTGATTCACATAATCTCTTTTGTATGAATGATGGGACCCCAACAAGAATTGATACCACAACAATAAATTCGTCATGTATTGACCTCACCTTGTGCTCCCAACCTGGCTACTAAATGTACTTGTCTGTTCACGGACGATACTGGGGTAGGATCACTATCCGATTTACATTCGTATTGGAATTAGACCTATAGCTCCTCTTCTATCAACCTCCCCAGATGGTCGTAAATAAAGCTGACTGGAATAAATTTAATTTGTGTGAAGAGAGGATTTCATGGCCAAATGAAACCAGGGTAGTGTCGATGACATTTATGATAGAGTCATGTCGGAGTTAAATGAAGTTGCAAGTGACTCTTACGAAGCCCCATAGGGGACTAGTTAAAATATCGGTTTGGACAATCTGTTCCCACAGTTGCAATCTGTTGCCACAGTTTGCAATCTGTTCCCACAGTTGCAATCTGTGCCCACAGATTAGTAATATGTGGCACAGATTGCAATATGTTCCCACAGATAGTAATCTGTGGCCACACGATTGCAAATATTTTCACACAGTTTGTAATCTGTTCCACAGATTGCAAATAGGTTCCCGCAGATTGCAATATGCTCACAGATTGCAATATGTTACCACAGATGCATTCTGCTCCCACAGATTGCAAAGCTGTTCCCACGATTGCAATCGGTCGCACAGTTTGCATTATGTTCCCACAGATTACGTAATCTGTTCCAACAGATGGCAATCTGTTTCCACACAGTTACGTAATCTGTCCCACAGATTGCAATCGGTTAGACACAGTTTGCAATCTGTTCCACAGATGCAATCTGTTCCCACAGATTGCAATGTTCCCACAGATTGCAATCTGTACCACAGATTGCAATCTGCTCGCCAGTTTGCAATCTGTTCCCAAAGATTGCAATCTGTTCCACAGATTACGCTAATCTGGGGCCGCAGATTGCAATCTGTTCAACAGATTACGCACAATTGTTCGCACAGTTTGCCAATCTGTTCGCACAGATGCAACTGCCGGCAACAGATTTGCATCTGAGGCAACAATTGCAATCTGTGCGAACAGATTGAAGTCTGTGCCGAACAGATTGCGTAATCTGTGGAACAGATTGCAATCTGTGGAACAGATTACGTAATCTGTGGGAACAGATTGCAACTGTGGGAACAGATTACCCGAATTGTTGGGAAAAAACAGATTGCCAATCTGGGGAACAGATTACGTAATCTGTGGGCCAGATTGCATTGTGGACAGAGTTACGTAATCTGTGGCCGAACAGATTGCAATTGGGGAACAGATTACGAATCTTGTGGGAACACGATTTGCAATCTGTGGGAACAGATTAGTAATCTGTGGCGGGAACAGATTGCAATTCTTGTGGGAACAGATAACGTAACTTGTGGGAACAGATTGCAAACTGTGCGAACAGAATTGCAAAACTGTGGGAACCGATTGCCAACGTGGCCACAGATTGCACTCTGTGGGAACAGATTACGTATATGGGGAAAGATTGCAATCTGTGGGAACAGATGTAATCTGTTGGCCAAGATTAGAATCTGTGGGAACAGATACGTAATCTGTGGGACAGATTGCAATCTGGGGGAACAGATTAGGTAATCTGTGGAACAGATTGCAATCTGAGACAACAGATTGCCATATCTGAGGCCACAGAGGCCACAATTGCAATCTGTGCGAACAGATTGCACAACTGTGCGAACAGATTGCATCTGTGGGAACAGATTGGCAAATCTGTGGCCACAGATTGTTATTGGGAACAGATTGCAATCTGTGGGAAAAGGATTACGTAATCTGTGGGACAAGATTGCAATCTGTGGCCACAAAAAGGGCAAGATTACTGTAAATCTGTGGGAACAGATTGCAATCCCTGTGGGAACAGATTACGTTCCGTAATCTGGGGAACAGATTTGCACAAACTGTGGGGGGAACAGATTCGTAATATGTGGGAAACAGATTGCATTGTGGGAACAGATTGCAAACTGTGGGAACAGTTTGCAAACTGTGGGAACAGATTCTCAAAACAGATATTTTAACTATGTCCTATGTGGCTCGTATGAACTCAATCCCCCAAAAAAACTTATTGCCGTAACAAGCCACCGTTCATTGGTGGAAATGAAAAGTGGGATTCAAGCTGTAAAGATAAAAGAAAGCCCTTAATTTGCTTAGGCGGCAAACCTGGTTTCTTCGGAGCATGTAATCGAGTAAAAGCGAGAGGGCTATTGCTAGACGCACTATTAGAGAAGCAAAAATGTAATTGGCAACAGTTTTGTGAGGGAATTTCCTCGCAGACTAATGTTAAAAAGTTTGGATAAAATTCAAAATATATCTCGAAGCCCGATCCAAAATGTCCCTGTTGTGAAGTTATAAAGAGAAACTTGCTGTGTCTGACCTCGATAAGGCCAAGGTCCTTGTTCAATCATTCGCACATGTGAGTAGTACAGATAACTATTGTGATGAATTCAAAGATATTAAACAAAGGGTGGAGAACGACTTTTGTATTGATGCAGATGATCCATCAGAGTCTGTGTAGATGAACCGTTTACATCGATAGCATTAGATAATGAGATTTAAAAGTGCTAAATGTACTACTACCTGTGTGCGATGGTTAAGCGGTGGCTTTGTAAGAAATTTTTTTTTTTTTTTTCCCTCTTAATTGTTCGTCACAATCCTCTAGTGATTACAATAGCATCTGGTTAAGGGGTGAATGTCCCACAGATTTGGAAGCAGGCCATTTTAATCACCATCCCAAAGCCAGGTAAAGACCATACAGATCCTGTCTATTAGACATTTCTAACATCTGTATTGCAAAATTATGGAGCGTATGGTAAATAAAAGAATTATTTGGTACTAGAATTCAAAGAAAATTTAAATCGATCCCAAAGGGGGTTTTCGTAAGGGGGGCGTTCGTACCATAGATCACCTCGTTCGTTTAGAATTATCCATCAAAGGTTGTGCATTCCAAGGCTAGCAACGTTGCTGGGTTTTTAGACATTCATGAAGGGCCATACGCTATGGTTGTGGCGAAAAGGTGTGTTATCAAGATGAAAGCTCTAGGCCTTGGGATGCGGTAATGCCTTACGATGGGTGGATAATTGCCTCAGGAAGGGTCATAAGGTGTGTTAAAATTAACGGTCTCCTCTAGTGATCATTTAATTGATAATGCCTTCCCCAGGGAGGTAGGAGTGTAATGAGACCGTTACTTTTTTTAATATTTGCCGTTGCGGACATTCCGAATCAGGCTTCAGATGTGAGTAATTTCACCAATATGCTGATGATATTGCCATTGGAAAACCACCGCAATATCCCATATGCGCTCAAAAAAAAATTCAATCCAGTCTTGATTAAACTTAGTGACTGAGTCAACTCGATGGGGTTTAATTGGCTCCCTCTAAGCTGTGGCATGTTGGTTACGAGGCGAAAAGAAAATGACCTTCCTGACCCCCCCACCTTAGATTAAATAATAACCCTATTAAATTTCAGCAACATTCAAAATTTCTTGGGTTAATTTTGACAAAAGACTCTAAGTTGGCATAAACATATTCACTATATTATTGATCGATGTAAACCCCGTATTAACTTGTTACGGTTTGTGGTTGTAGAAGTCGTAATTATGGGTCCGGCGTACTCATAGTCCGGAACAATGGTGAACACTAGGGCAATCGATTCAGTTGAATCTTCAAGGCAACAATTAGTTTCACGCTTTATTCCGTTATCGTCTATGGAGCCCCGGACTCTTATGGCTCATACCGACCTATATCTGCTTTCACAAACGGTGAGATCGGGTCAACATGGGTGCTGATGCCTTCATTGCTTTTGGTATATATTAAGCGTTAATTAGATCGATTTAGGACTATGGCTGTGAAGCCAGACTCTGCGTGCGTGTCTTTGAAAGCGAGTCTTGATAGTATTCAATGCAGGGCTCTAAAAATATGCACAGGTGCACTCAGAGGTTCACCCTTAACGCTTCAGGTAGGAATGTGGGGGACCCCCCCTTTAATATCAGAGAAATACAATTAAGGGTTATGCGTGTGTCATTAAAGCCAACAGTCAACATCCAAACAGTGAATAGGTTTAATGATAATTGGGAAAAAAAAAAACACTGGGTTTTTTCGAGATCCGAGGAAGGTATCTAAGTACCGTTGAGGCCAGGATATGAAAGAACCACATTGCAACCTTTTTAGTGCTATCCCTCCGCCCCCGGGCCTTTTTGGGATCATATTTGTGTGAGACATCTGAAACAATTCATGGCATTATGTCACCATAAATTGAGATCCAGGAAATACGAGAACTTGCTGTCAAAGAAATAAATACACGTGGGGTCGGCCCTCCATATCTAACGGATGGTTCGGGGTGGACAAAAAAACTTCCAGTGTTGGATGTAGCTTTGTTATTTCCTGTTTTCAAGTATTTCTCGCGGTGTTCGGTGCTACAAGGAGATGTTGTCCATATACTCCGACTGAGTTGCTGCATTGTTACTAGCACTGCGATGGGTGGAAGAAGTTGAGCCGTCTTTTGTTTGTATTTGAGTGATAGTTTAAGTGGTATTTAAAGCCTGTTCTAATTTTAATTCGCCCATAAGAATTATTTGTTGAAATTCAACGTAATATAAGAGCCGTTACATAACTTGGAATTACATTGTGGTCTTCCTCCTGGGTTCCCGAGTCATGTTAACATCTATGGTAATTGAATGTGCTGACACTGCTGCCAAGAAAGCTGCAAAACGTACCAATATTGATATCTCTCTTTCCCATTCAGTCTTTTGAAGTCAAGTCTATCTCAAAGATGAGATGAGAAAGAATGGCAAGATCAGTGGTCTATCGAGTTCAACTAATATTCGACGAAATCAGCCGTCGATCTCCCTTCATATGTTCAGTTGGGGAATAGGCAGAGAGATGGAGGGTTCAATTTCATCGAGTTGCGACTTGGAAAGTGTTATTACATCAACAATTACTTGGCTCTCATGAATAAACACCCTGACCTGAGGACTGTGTTCTAAGAGATTGTAAGGAAGAACGTCAAACAACTTTATGGAATGTCCATAACAATGAGCAAAGAACATCTTAACTTAATAACATTGGCGTTATTCCGATCTTAAAGGCTCGTGGTGGAAAGTACTCCCCCGGTAAAGGAAATTCTTGGATTTTATTATCAGTGTATAGCCCCGTGAAGGGTTACCGGCAAATTGTATAAGTGTTTTTTTTCGGTTACTGGTATGGCGGTGTGTCAGATTGGTATTGTTGAGCGTAGGCCATGTGCGGACTGGGGAGAATGGTTTGACTGAGATCTTAGTCTACGGTACGGCCCTAAAGTGTGGGGACATACAGCACGCCCAGTCAGGTGCTTGTTTTTTCGGTAGGGTTTATTGTAGGTTTTTTTAGGGTTAACCAGGTTGGCACGCCGCCTAGACCGTTTCTTTTTCATTAGTCCTGATTGTTATTTTTTATCGAGCCTTAAAGCTGATGTGCTCCTGATATGCACTGTGTATAAAATTAAATATATATTGTAGTATAGGTGTCATTGCGCATTTCTTGTACCAACTTTATAATGAATAGCTGCAACTTGTTTATTACCTCTTGCATTATAATTCTTTTGCTTTGTCCGAATTTGTCTAATAAAAAAAGTTTTCGTTTTTGGCGCAAATAGCCTAATTAGCTGCAGGCGCCATTAAAATCCACAACACACCACAACAATCATCAATCTGATTCTTTCCCCGTTCGTAAAGGCCACATACCTGGGAGGTGTGTGGTATGAACGTTCTGGCCTTGGTAATATTGCATTACCATGGCAAGTGAACTGTTCACGCGCTTTCACTTGAGGTGGAAGTAAAAGCATGCGTACTGGCGTGCATTATAAATTATATTGTTTTATATGCACGCTGATATCACCCCCTGATAAATGCACTCCATGCATATTCACATCGGTCATAATGCCGCATGCATATTCAAATTCTAGGTTAGCGTGCATTCGCGAATATATTTTACGCGAAAACCAATAAACCCTTCGAAAATATGCTGACTAGTGGTTTTATTCTAATTGTACTGAACAGCAATTTTTACACAATTGAGAGTACTTTTGTTTGAAGATATGTTGGGCTTCTGTTAAAAGCTCAGCTAGAGATTGTCACACTCATTTATTCCTCACTTTTTTGGTTACAACCAACATGGTAGCAATAGATTGGACTTATTATTCACTCCTCCATCTCTTTCTACCTCCATGGTAAACTGTAAAATACACCAGATTCTTTAGTGACATTCTGCACTTGAAGCAACAATTTGCAGCATTTTTCAACTTGTTTGTTCCCTTTAGTCAACCACTTCCGAAATAATGTATAGACTTACAGAATAGAGCAATTATAAACATTAACAGTTTCCATAAAATAATATCGTATTGAATGAATTTTTAATAATCTATTTATCATTCACACGTGTCCTGGTGGTCATTTGAAGACAGGCGCCAAAGAAATGAACGTATTGATCTATTTTGAGCCCTCACGCTGCATAGTAAGGAGTCTCAAGTGTACCGTAGGTGTGCAATTTGATCTTGGCTGAAAATGGATATGTTGGGTCATCCTTGACCGTGGAGAGTCAGATCATCAGTTCACAGTGGATTTGTTCTTCTATAAGGTAATGAACCAAAGGACATCGCCGGATAAGAATGGAGGAGGCCCTCTATAATCATCATAGTTTATAGTTCTTCATCAATTTACTTTGTGGTTTTACACTATATTATCATGTATGCAAGTGTTTTTTTTATCCTCAAAATACCTTATATCAAGAAAATGAGAAAGTATGAGAAAGGTTCAGGGGTATGCTCTCGGAAAAGGCAAAGCTTATAGCATCTCTCCATTGCAAAGACCAGTTATGAGTTACATGAGAAAAGCGGAAGATGTTACCTAGCTGCCCTTTGTTTATGGAGCTTGGAATGATGCCTCTATAGACCTTTTGTCCTTCATAAGCTTACAAGAGGCTACACGAGGCAGCCCTTTAAACCAATACCCAATATCTATTAGTTAATTGCAATGAGTGCTAAGATTTGGATTATATACTCTTCACACCAGCAAACTCTATGATGCAACATAATGGCCCGCACTACTTGTTCCTAGCCGCGGCTATTTATAATCATGAGCAAGTTAACTCTCACTCCTACTATAAAATCTCATCCACATGGCGCCAGTTTAATAGCTTTCATTCACCAGTATATTGAGCAACTACACCCGGGCTGCATTTTTGTATGATTATGATCCCAGCACCTCAATGATCAGCGGTTTAGTAATGTGCCCTCCCAAGGCTACTGAACTGAGCCCTTGGTAATTAGGATGCCTTACCTTATAGTGTGGTATGGTATGTATAGTTGATAGGTTTTTGTGGTGTGTGTTTTGGCAATTCTATTTAGTGTTCAGGCCCCGAAACAAAAATGCAAAAATGGGGGTTTCCCCCCCCCCCCAAGAACCAGAATGCCACTCCCATATATGTTGCTAATTAACCTAACGCACATCCTTGCAAAGCGGCAGTGTGGTTCTTTGGGGGAAAGGTTCATATTGAAAATTCAGATACCCATTGAAGCCTGTATTATAATTTTAAACAAATCCGCGACGTTTTTGGAATTTATGAAGTGGATTTTGTTGAAACCACGAAAGGTACCTTAGCATGTCGCCTTATATGCGGAATGTTTCAAATTCAATATCCGTTCTCATGAAACCTAGAGAGGGCGCCCTTCATTCTTATCCGCGATGTCCTAATTAAGCCCGGGGTGCCCCTCGAGAAATTGTGGGCGGACTCCATGGGGGGGGGGGGAATTCATAAATACAGGAGTCAAATTAAACTGCTTGGATTTGCTTAAAAAAGGTAACCCAAAGCGTTTTTCTTGTTCAAGGATTAAAAAAGCATAGCTTGGTACCACCTACAATGTATGGTTCCTAGAGTCTAAGAAGACACTTTCGTCAAATGTCAAAGGTCATCACCAAATGTTAAATCTTTACTGACTGCACCGATTTGGTGGAAATTTTCTCAAATTGTAAAACTTTCCACAGGGTTGCAACAAAAATGATTGACACTCTCATTTGTATTGTTCATCGAAGATGGCAACAAGGTCAATCCCATGACCTCTATTGATCTCTGAATTTTAAAAATATTTTAGACCGGGGCAAGATGTTTTTGTTGCAGTCCTCTCTGAGGAAAGATAACAATTTGATCCCATTTGGAAGAAATCGGAGCAATATTGCAGATTTAACCTTTTCGGATGACCTTTTGACATTTGACATTTTTGTGTTTATATCTCCATAACCATAAGTTGTAACTAGTAAAAACTATACTTTTTTAATGCCTTTAACGATACGAACACTTTTGGTTTCTTTTTATAGCATTCAAGCATTTTCATTTTTTGACCCAGAATTATAATTTCCCCCTTCCTGGATTCCGACCATATTTTCACGAGGGGCACCCCGCTGAAATTTTGTTCATAACCTTCATAGAAGACATATCCACTGAGAATTGGTGTTCTGCTCTCCACGGTCACGGAATTGCTCCAATGACTCAACTCAACCTTCACACAATTACTGTAGCCATTGAATTTCTTGATCGACTTAAAAAATTTAAAATTCTCGTGAATGCTGATTATACAGGGTAATCTAACACAGGAATTCTATTTGGGTAAAACCAATTAACATTTCTTCTAAAAACCTTATTTTGGTTGTCTTTTGTGCTGCGGCCCTTTAACATGTGGCACATGTGTGTTACCGTTTTGTAATATATCGTCGTGGTCACGACATAGTGTCGAATCGACTTTTATGTACTCTTATTTGACCCCAAAATAACATTGTTGAAAATTACAACGCCTACCAAATAGCAGCAGTCCGATAACACCCCCCATTTGTATAAAACGGTTTCACAACGATAGCTTTGCGTGTCCAATATCTCAAGCACACATATGAAATTGCGAACGAATACTTATTCGCTGGGACAAAAAAATTGCTATCTTAGTGTCAAATGAATAATAGGGGGGGGGGGGGGGGGTTTTTTTTTACCTTCTTCATGAGGGATTGATTTCACATTTTATTTTTTGTGTTTTTAAATATGTTTACTTGTACTAATTCAAACCTACGGGTCTTGTTGTGGCGATCGTGAAAAAACTATCCAAGTTTTGTAGTCTAACATTTGTACAAATAATCAAATTTATCACTTTTAGGGGGACATAGTGACCATAACCCTCTTATTATAACCAAAGGGGAGGAGTTACCACCCCAAAACCTTTACCACCCAGTAAACTCCTCCGGTGCCCAAAACGTAAAACATTCGTTAAGATCTTCCATATTATTTCACACTCCTTCTGCTCATTTTGGGGCGAAACAAATGTGAATGTAAGCACCGCCACCCCCGCCCCCGGGGTTATTGACCATTACCTTCTACTACCTACCATTATTGAAAATGCAGCAGTATCTGATTGGTCAGTTTACTGCCCTTATTCTGCAATAATGATCCGCTAATGCATTTTCTTAAAATTATTTTCATTCTCAGCAATAGAAATTAGACATATTACCGTAAAACCTATCAAACAAACAAACAAATAAATCAAGTTGTTTTCGTTAATAGAATAGAAATAAAGGTTTAGTAGCATCATCTATGGGCTCATAATGCTCCCTCGGCGTAAAAAAAAAAAAAAAAATGAGCGCCATTATTTCGTTTTTTCCGACCTCGGCACATTATTCGCCTATATGATACGCAAATTGCCCGTTAGTTTATTACACACAATTACACACCGGGCCAAGAAGTATTGCAAATGGTGGAAAAGCATTTAGTTCAAAATTGATTTAAATTGTACCAGGAGTTCCTGACTACACTACACATACGTAATCCTTGTCAAAGTTGCTTTCAAAGATGCTGCTTCCAAGAATTAGAGTGCGAAAACTGTTTAATTTGATTTCCTTATTACCTACATATGGCGGGTTAAAGGAACTGCCTAATGATAACTTGCCGATTGGACCCGAAGAAAGACAGCACAGAACGTCAAAAAGGCTGCAAATAGAAAATAGTCGCTAATTGACATTTACGGGTTTGTTTCTGGTCTACTCTAATGTTAAAAAAATAGAGCGAAAGTCGGCGTGGTTGTATGGACCGACAATGAGATAATGTCAATAACAATGGAGCTGTTCATCACCACCGTTGAACTCGGGAAATTTAATGGCAGAAAGAGGTCACGTGTTAAATTGAAAATAACTTTTTTAGTCACAACACAACCGTTGACTTGTGGTTTTCATGCAATGTGAAACGCGTAATTAGACATGATTACGTAAACCACGTGAGTTATCAGTCGATTTGCATTTCGGTGTTCTCCGATTTTTCGAAGACCCTGTCTTCCATTGACTTTTCTCATGTTCGGTCCACATAACCACTATGAATTTTTCCTCCCATAACATTAAAGTAAACCTATTGAAATTGAACCCGTAACAATTCATTATTAGCGGCTGCCTTTTGAAGCCATTTCTTTTTGTTTTCTGTGTCTGTATTCCTTCTGGAGTGGAATGGGAAAGTAGCGTTCCGTTCCTGTAATCTCCATATGTGGGAACATAAAATTACTTAAAAGTTTTTTCACGCATCATTGGATTTGGGAAATAGTATCGTATGAAAACCACACTTTGGAATTTAATACGTATTGGGTGGCCAAGAATTCCATGCTATAATTTGAAATCATAATGGTGATTATGAAATTTCGTTTCGCATGTTGCAATCTTTTTTGGCCAGTGTGTGTTTTCATTTTTTTTTAATATTGTGCACTATTTGGCTCTAAAATTATATTTGATTCAAACCTATCATTTTCCACATCATTTTGGGTTTGGGGCCAAAACCCGCATGAAATCCAATATTCCTACTTTTGATGCACAATTTCATTGTTTTTTTTTTCTTAATACTCTTGATGTTGTCTGTGGAAATGACCAATTTTGCCAACATTTGTTAATTTTGAACGTCATTGTTACGCCAGACTAGGTTATGTTGGAAGCAATAGAAAACGGAGGACCAAAGCTATCAACTGGTAAACCAACATCGAAATCATTTATTGCTTTAAATAATAATGAAAATTTCCCTCGAGGTGTTACCACCCCACCCCTCATTAACCGTGTTACAAATTAGACTTGGTAAACATATTTGTGAAAGTTTGATTTTCTTTGATGTTATTGTAAACTTGGGACTCTTGGCAAACAATACTAACACATCATTTAAAAAACTCTTCGCCTTTTCATGAACAAATTGATATATCTTTGGGAAGTTGTTTGTACATGTATAAGCGTTAGTGCCATCTAAATGTTTTAGATTATTTTAATTTTACTATGAGTTATTACCACCCATTTAACTGTTCTAATTCGTTTCAAGTTGGGTAATATTTAAGGCGTGTACATTACTTAAAAGATGGGAATATTATGAATTGAAATTTAAAGAAAAAGAGAAAAATATGGTTGTCATAAAGTTGTATAGACCCCTTTACCCTCCAAAACATTCTGATTAATGACATCCAGTTCAATTTTTCAAATATTTTCTGAGCTACTTTTTTTGAGAACAGTTTTTGAAACAATATTTATTGTCTGGTGCAAAATGCATGCTATTATTTCATTATTTTTTATATACTTGCACTACTACAATGTTGTTGTGTTCCGTCACGTATTTCAGACAAATTTACACCCTAAATTTAATGTTTTTTTTCTTGTGTTTTTTTTTTTTAATCATGTTAATGAGTTAAAACAAAAAAACCCAATTATTTTGGCGACTAATTAAAGATTTAATTTTAAGAGCCAAATTTGTAAGAGGTTTAATTTTCTTGAATTCCTTGGTCATCGGCTCATTCTGCGCGCTATATTTTACAACGAACGATCACCGCCATCGTGGCATCATCGGCCATTTTAAAATAGTAAAAACCCGTTGTATATTATCTCACCATACAACATTCGAATCAACGGTTTCATGCAGTCGAATACGTACTCAACTCCTTAGAACACAGCGAAGCAAATATTTGGGTTTTTGACAAACTGTCAAAATCACATTCAGTGGCCATTTGAATAAGAAAACATTCGTTTCTGTTTCTTGGTATTATTAATACTGTCGTCAGTTAGAAACCATCATGTTTTTAACATACACCACTAAAATGCCTTTTCCTTTTATTTCATTTATACACGCATTCATAAGTAACTCAAACTTCAAACGGAACGCCGTTTTCTCAGAACTAGCATTTATTAAACTATTTATGCTGATTCGATAGTATGCACAAGAACCCCCCACGACGGTATGAATGTACAGACTGTCCCAATAAAAACTATACAATCAAAACTAAAAATTATAAAATATAAACTGTTCATTTTTGGCAGATCTTGACTTTATATTCGTTAGACAAGATCCTAAGACTAAATCTTCGCTTTTAGTCCATTCAATTTGATGGACCCTAAGCGAGATATTGTCAGTTTAACACAAAGGATAAAATACACATTGGGGCCAGTTTCCCTGAAGATTCAAGAAACGAACGGCATACCCCTAACTGCCTTTTTGTTTCTAGCCAGCCTATCTCCAGAGAGGCAGATGGGGGTAAAGGATAGAAACTAATAAACCTGAAGGCCCCGGCGGGATTCGAACCCGGGCCTCCGGCCCCCACGAACTCCCTATGACCAGGCAATGCAAAGGCCACAAGGGAGTGCGCTGGCCCCGGCCAGCGATTTTTCGTGCCCATATGGAGTGTGGTGAGATGACGTCATCGCATCTTTTGGACTTAGTGGCAGATTTTACGCCCCCTCAGCTCATCTGAGTTTATATTTGTGTTTGACGGGTGTCGGGCTAGGACTTTACCTGGAAAAAGCAAGTATCAAACCCTAACCCTAACTGCTTGTTGGTTTCTTAAGCCTATCGCAAGATAGGCATGGAAAGGGGTAAAGGGATAGAACTAAAGAACCTTGAAGGGCCCTGGCGGGATTCGAACCCGGGGCCTCCTGCCCACCATCCCATATGAACCAGGCATGTCAAGCCACAAGGGAGTCGCTGGCCCGTGGCCCAGCGATTTCGGGTCCATATAAGTGTTGGTGCGATGACGTCATCGCACAATTTTTGGACTTTGTGCATTTTCCCCACTCAACTCATGAGTTTATATTGGTGTTTGAGGGTGTAAGGGCTAGAGCGGTGTAGCATCATTGTGGTATTAAACCGTTTGCAAACAAAAGAATAATTGTACAGATCAGAGTGAATTATTATCATCGCATTGAACTAATCAATTATTATTTTTCAGTGAAAGCCGCCAGAAATTATTATGGTGTGGGTGAAATGAAGGATGCACTCTCAGGGGGACAATAATCATGAAATCTCATGGAAAAACGGAATTTTGACTGCTGAACTAATTTAACAGTCCTACAAGCTGTTGAGGGATAAATGTGTGAACAACGCTCTAATTTGGAGGGACAGTTACCCTTCCCCTATTCCCATTGCCTCCAAGATGTCAGGGAGAGGAAATATTATGACGAACAGTGTTAACAAAAAGCAATAACGTAAAGGATGGTTTGGTTCAAAGGTCTCAGTTTTACTTTCAACAAGGGTCTTTTAACGGTTCCACCTTCTGCTGAAACCCGGGAGTAAAGCTGAAGACAAAAGACTGTTTGGAATTGAATTTCCCAATGCCACATGTATTTATTAGCAATGGCGACATTATAAAGTTATAAATATGTTCATCACAAAGCAACACTTTATACCTACTCTTTATTTTAGTTTTCAATCAACGAATGTTTTGAAGGTGATTTCACTGGCAACTTTGTTTGATATCAAATAGGCAACTGGGGGCCCAACAGGTTTTTCAACTGTCTCAGATAATTAGCCATAACTCCTGAACCAGCCCCAAATTAAACCAACTAAAATCTCATGAAAGCTGAACCTCCTAAGAGAATTAGTACCACTCGTTGAGACGAAATTAATACGTTATTGTAATATTTTTTTTTGGGACAGCTTACAGCATGTACCTCTTGGGACTAATTAAGCCTTAGATTAGCTTTCGTATTATTAGGGTTCATGAATAGGATTTTGGGTAGATATCATCGGGCTTTTCTGTTCATGTTTACCAGAACACTCACTTAAAAATGTTCTAAATGTCAAAATATAGGCCTTAAATTGTTGATTTGTATTCTTTTTGCATTCGTCACAATGCACTTGCCCGGGTATCACCGGCTGTAAATAATGAAATAAACCTTAATGTGTACTATACTCGATTCATCTGTAATGTGACCCCGTACCAATCTTGCTGATTTAGTTAAATGACCGGAGTGGTCCTCAAACAAATCCGGTGTAGCACGTGCATTTGAATTCTCTCATTTTCCCTCTCCGACAGAATTGAATAGGTCCAAACCCAGGGGACGAACGTATCACGCAGGACTCATGAAAATAGCATAGTAGAGTTTGTAAGAATTGTTGCAGAACTTTTTTCCCCTTTCACTTCCGTCACAAAATTTTCGACCCCCTCATTTTTTATGACCTTCTACTGGCTCGTCTCAATTTTTGCTTGTATTCTCCTTCAAATACTTTATTTCACCCCGGACTTCCATATACATCACGCATGATGTGTCTTGGGCAACCCACTGTTTTTTAAAACCTGCCTGTACCCAATAACCACCGTTTTTTGTGCTGCTATCCACCTATATTATTGCTCAATGTACCCCCTTTTAAAATCTTCAGATACATTTTCTTCTTTCCTCCTATTCCACTTTCTTCACACGTTTGCAAACAAGTATCCACTTCACCCAATTCGCACATTTGGAACAATTTAACAATTTCATGGCAATTTAACTTTGGCATGCAGAGGCCTTCCTATTGAACATCAGGTTGGTTCCCCCTTCTTAAAGTTATATACTTGATGACCCCATTTTTTTGTCAGGGTTGGTTGTGTACCGAATGTCTATTTCTTTGGAATACAATTTACACG
>JAMKCH010036711.1:0-14903 GCA_023653785.1 Ophioderma brevispina | reverse complement strand
TATCCACACAGATCCAAAGTCCAAGAGCCTGTTTATTCCATGTCTTCAGGTTGGCTGGTGTAGGAAGTGTATCCTATATAGTGTCTAGGTAGAATTTCAGCATGTCTGGTGACAGGTAGTAGAGGAGCTTGTTCAACTGATGTCCATTGCATTGCTTCTCCCAAAATATAGTCATCATACCTGGTAGGGTATTTACTCTTCAGAGATACGAACATCTGTTCTCTGACACTTCGTTCCACAAGTGTAGACAGGGCATTTCTGACAAAGATATCATATTACCGTAAACAATCGGAGCTGCTTGGTCATGTGGTAAAGTGGTCTCATTGCCTGATCATGAAGTCTTCGGAGGAAGTCTTCGAGGAATCTTAGAGATGGCGCGCAACCAACACAATTCGACTGCGTCACGCGAAAACATCATGTCAGGGTCATCATTTGACATAACAGAGAAATCAGAAATGTACGATCAACAGATAAGCATACTAGTATCGCCAATACATTAACAACATAACATTCTGGCAAGTCAATTTTGAATCCACAAAACATTACATATGGTGAAAAATATGTATAGGATGTCTTTGCTGTTCGAATACTGGTGAGTCTGATGTCCAAAAGATGGGCAATTAAAACAATTTACGCCCTAAGTGGTACAGTGCATAAAGTGTTATCTATGTAACATCCTTGATAGCAACTGACTGGTCAATGGCCAATCGCGTTTGTGCCTCGAGCTTTATTGATCTATAGATAACATAGTACACGTAGTGCTAGCTATAACCAAAGTAGATGAGGACAATGGCAGGACATTTAACTTTAGAAAGCAGCTCATGGTTAAAACGGCATTATGTTTGTGTCAATCTTCCTATCAATGTAGCATATAAAAAGTACGCGTTGAAGAAAGTACCAAATAACAAGAAATCCCCACAACAATGGCGAAAAATGGATGGATGGTTTTGTTTTAAATTAGAATGTTAAACGCGACCTTTATTGTAGGTAATTTTAAAGCGAGTTTTCCATTTTTAAAAATAAAATTGTCATGTGGTGAGACAAATAGTTAAAGGGTTGTGTTCTTTTTTCAATTTTAAAAAAAAAAAAAAAAAAAAAAAAAAATGTGTATTAAAATTAAAAATGGTTTTCAAGGATACCAAAGCACACGGACTGCACCCCCAAGAATTAGGGACGGTTTTCCTACATCTATCATTTTGAAGGTTCTAACTAGAACCTCAGAAGTGTAATATAATTACTATAGTTATTTCAAAATAAGTGAGAGGCTCAAATTAAGTTTTTAGGTCTGTCCATTCAACGTGAGAAGGGTAAGAGAATTATTTTAATGGCTACAGGCTTAAAAAGTGTATGAGAATATACAATTTATAGTAATGTAGCTAGAAATAAATGTTGACCTAATATACTTATTTCAAAATAAGATAGATGGATGTTTCAATTGAAGTATCTGGATGAAAACACCAGCCTTATTTATTAACATTGCTATTTGAACATAACTCCAATTTGAACTGCAAAATATAATTCCTTATACCAGGGGGGGGCCAAACTTGGAGAAAAATGAATTCTTATATCGATGAATACATAACACAATGAAGTTTTATTTGGTCATAACAAATGGGCCCACCCTGTATAAGAGAATTAGCACAAAACAGGATTGCATCCCGGCCAACAATGGCATAACTTTTAAGTCCTTCAATCATTAAAGTGCATTTCGCGATTCCAGCCTTATGTTTTTTTGTTTCACTATAGATATCCCTGACAAAAGCTTATTCAAATTTGAGTTGTCCCGATCTTGAGGTTTTGTGTTATGAGCGAATGCTGGTTTCCCACGGTCTCATAGGCCACCCGTGCTGTAATTTCTGTCCGTTTCCGGACAGAAAAGACACAATTGTGAATTTTACAGATGGCGACCGAAAGTTGCACGTAAGATTTGGTACAATGGAGTACGAAGGGCTAACGCGTTCAGATGATATAAAATATCTCAAATTTTTAGGCAAGTTGGGGGACGAGGTGTGGATCACGAAAGGCCCTTAACAGGCCAATTGTAAACTGAATGCATCAATTTCCAGTAAGCCGATTCTGTACGGAACTTTGTCCATGGTCACAAATGTTTTTGTAATGGCAGCAAAGGCCTAGTCTCCCACATGGCCGGGGATTGAATTCCAATCAATAGCTAAATCATGTCACACTCTCCAATATCAAGGGATCTCACGTACTTTTGAAATTTACTATACAATGTCGATTTATAACGGCACATACTCCAACCCTACAGGGTCTCTATTTACCACTGCCTTCAGGAAATCGCGCCACAATCATTTCTCTTCATCTAGGTGCTGCTGGCTAAGGAGGGCGCACAACTCCTTTCAGCACTTAGATTGTAATAATCACCATATGACAGCTATCCAATTATCACTTGGGGCAAATGAAGCAATGAGACTAAGTATCTTGCCCAGGGACACACACTTTGCACCTGGGGCTTCGAATTCAGGATTTTTAACCAAAACCCGGGGGCCACTTGTATTCAAAGGTGGATATGATCGTGAACATAAACGCGTAAAAAGGATCCTATTTTTCCAACAGTGCGATGTACGCAGGTTACATTGTTTGGGGTGTCAAAACAGCAAACTGTAAAAAGGGTATGCTTTTTCTAACCTGAATCAAAATCCAAAAATATTGCAAATCGTAAGTAAGCAAAGCAGATAAAACGTGTATATTAACGACACATGCATTGTTTACATGTTTAGGGTAGCCAAATCAACAAAAGTCTTGTTCAGCTTACAAACCATACAAAAATACTTGTTTAGGACATGTTTTAGTCGGTGGAAATGCTTGTTTAGGGTGGCTTTTGAAAGTCCCGTTCACGCCTCATATCCACCTTGGAATTCGTGCCCCCACCCCCGATTTAACGGTTCAAGGAGCATGAATCCTGCGCTTATCTATCCACTGGCATACATGCTACAAATACGGAAAGTAAAAAATATACACTTTTTTTCTAAAGTGTTACATTTTAAATATGCAACTAGGCACGCCAGGGAATCCGAAAAATCGGGATATGCCACGCATCAGCGAATGGATACATTCCGTGCACCTAAAACTAAAGATGATTAGTTGGAGGAACTGCACTATAATCAAGACTTCGACCAAAAACTATAATCTACGCCATTTTGCAAGAAATTAGGTGCTTAGTAAAAATGCCTTTTGGTGGCAGTATGGGCATGTTAACACTCTTATTTGTATTACCACGTTATAAATACTAAAATTCTCAAATTCACTATACTACCTTCAAATGTTTGTACTATTTTTCTGTAACCATTAACACAGTATTATCTGATTTACAAATTATTTGAAATACAATTACCTAATCCACAGTGAAAATCTTCAAGCGTGAACTTAGTACGAACACCCGGTAATGCGTAGTTCCAGCCACCCAAGTATTCAGTTGCCTGCACGCCACTGTAGCGCTCATTCTATTCCACACCGAATGATGCGTTGGATCGTTAGAACCTTTATTGCAGATGCCATACCATTCATGAGCGTTGAATCCAACTGAATTTCAAATCTTCCTTTGTTAGGATGCACGGTTCAACGATTCGTCAACAAGACGAATATGCCCGTGATTTGTTTCTCAAATATAAATGTTTTCAAGAAATTTTGATAGTTATATTGGGTCTTCACAGAACACGGGATCCTGCGTTAGTGCCTGAATTTAATTTAGTGTTTCGTTAACAATAGGCATAACCGTAACTAAAGTAATGGAAGGTCACACTTCTCTGGTCACATTCATCATGGTTATGGAATCGAGCTCATTTATATCAGATCGTGCGCATATCCTTCACATTCAAATGAGACATTTCTACATGGAGTTACATAAGTGTATTTTTTGTAAATGAAAGAGAAGGGAAAGAAAGTAGGACGTATGAACCTGGTCTACTGAGTCATAGTCCTGCAACCATTAAACAATATGGCAATTGATTCAGTGGACTCTTCACGCAACATCAGTTCATACGCTTTTACCGTTGTCGTCTATGGAGCCCGGATCGGGATGCTCCAAGGGGACTATATTGTACACGGTATAAAAAACATCTATTGCGATTTTCATTTCCAGTCAAATACAACATGACATAAAAATAGGATTAAAGATGGCCCTCTCGCAGAAACAGAATCTCGTACCCCCACGTGAGTGAATTTATTTTTAAATACCCTTTAAAGCATATAATTTTAGCGCTCCTGAATGGGGGCTTACATTTAAGTATCCTATTGCGTAATCTTTGACTTCTCTTTGGTCCATTGCTTTGGGCTAGATGCATGCCATTCCATTCCTAGGCCTTAATTTAAATAAACATGGCAAAAGCTTACATAAAAGAATAACCATATGCATTGGTACGTACTGATGCTGTAACAAATTTGCACAGGATGAAGGTTATAGCCGTAAACAGGAACAATAGTCATTCATTTTTCAAAGAAATGAGTCTGTAGCATTGGCCAATGTAAATCCTATCATTTCCTCAGTGAAGCTGTTTGATACTGAGATAGATCTGAATAACTTTTGTCCATTATTTTTAGTGGAGGAGCTTCCGTGTGCAGGTACCCGTTCCCATTGTTTGCCCTTGCGCATGGTGGATCAAAACCTGGGTAAAAATTCGTTAAAGGTTTAATATTTCAAGGCCCTAATTACACAAAAAGGCCAACACTACTAATTTGAATTCAAGGCAGAAGTCGTTGTTCTCCGTGTTTCATTACAAACTGTTTCCGGACATTTACAATGGGCGTAGGTGTATCTGACTCGTCAGATTAAAAGGGATTTATTGGTGGTTCGACATGCACCCTTTTCGTTAGTCAGTCAATCAAATCGCTTACTATCATAATATAAATCCTAGGGGTTAAATGAACTCATCTTTTTAAAAGAGAAGTGGGTTGCTTTGTCCTTGGATTCCTTTTCCACGCCTACGACGTTTGAATTAGGGCTGTGTCAATCACATCAGCATTTTGCCTCATTATCTCTTAAACTTTTATCACAAATAACAACTATAACTACAACAATATATCAACATTATCATATCACAATGACTACGACATCAATAGTACAACACCTGTTATGAGGCGGAATGAAATGATTTATATAGCCGGCGAAAGTTGCAGTTTTTTATGGATCGGCTACGTCATTCATCATCTACATTCAAAATTGTTGGTTTTATGGATATATCAGGAGGAATTGTGGGCAACAGTGTGGAAATGGAGTAACAGACTTTTTCTATTGAATTGGATTTTTGTCCATGATGACCTAAGCTAATAATTTCTGGAAGGGTGTGCAAATTTCGTACAGTGCCATTTCTAGAAATCCATATGGCCGCTATTCACTCTCAAATCTCGTTCATTCTCCGACTGGCCACCTAATTTTATGCATTAGTCCAGTTTTAAAGACGAGGAATCTTTGTGGACCGGTTTATTGACAACGTGATTTGGACTCTACAACAATTACCATCCCAAATGGCGCAATATGGCCACCCTAAACCCAATATGCCTTGAAACCATTCAAGTGACCATAACTCATCAGATATTTGTGATAGAGGCACAATTCTGCGCTCTATATCCCAGTAGGAACTCATATCTGACATTTTCAAGTGTGTTAACAAGCTTACCAATCAGTGGAAGCCAATCTGCAGCCTTGTAAGACTTTAAAACTACGAATTGGTCATATAGTCTAACTACGGGCCGTCTTATTGAGTTTAAGTATGTTTCAAAACATAGTCACCAGTACGAGTTTTATGCTCAAACATACCTCTCATACTTTAAGTAACTTTAATAATCATTTTGGGGTGTTTTAACTAAATCCATCCAGATCTATCGTAATTTATTATTTTTAAAGAGGTAAAAAAGCGCACAATTGGCCCATCTTACATTGTTTTGGCATGTTAAAGCAGACAGAAATTGCCAGATAAAATAATGGTCAAATACTTTATCCCCTAACATTAATTTACACCTTTATAATATAATCGTTGAATGTACTACATATAATCACATATAATGTAGTTTTTAACTATTTTTTAAAGGCGGCTGGATGTGTGCCTGCCATCTTGAATTTTGAAAATGTCCATTACTGAAATGGCCAAATAAGGGTTTTCTAGGATCAAATACCCATTTCTATCTCATAAGTGTTAAGCATAACGCATGCATATACACGAATTAAGCCTCTAAACTGCAAATGTGAGAACACTTGATTGTCCCCGGATGCGTTGTGAAAGACATTCCTGAAGGTTTAAGTAACACTTGCAAGTGTATCAATTTAACAGATTTTGAACACCTGCAGAATATATTATTAGGTTTTTCAGCATGTATCAGTAGCGTAATAGGTATAATGGAGGTGGTTAAGATCATTTTCATGATTCCGAGACGCATATTTGACTATTGAGCAGCCATATTGGATTTTTGTGGCAATGTAATGATAAAATTTACATCACCACCTTTTTCTCGTGCGTAAAACCCGAGTACCCGAGAAATATTTTTCTCATCTGAACTTACTTAAGGGCTTATTATTGATTTTGGACATGGTGGCAGCCATATTGGATTTTTAAAAATGGCACGGTAAACCAATTTTGCAGCATCCTCCAAAAATTATCGGCTTAGGTCCTAATGACCTAAAATCTATCAATAGAAAAAGTCTGTACTCCATTTCCATCCTTCAGTGTGTGCCTAAACTTCAACCTGACTAGTGAGTTAGTATTCAACCCATCGTGTCCACCAGAGGAAAGTTTTGGACAGCGTCGATTCGTTGTGAGAGAGGAGGCCGAATATGTGTCCCGATCCACCTGTTTCACCATGAACGAATCTAAGATAACCTGGCCTTTTATGTGTACCTGAGATGAATCTCAGATGTTAACACCATCTTGCCATGAGTGAAAGACTTTTGTTCCTTCGATCCAAATACAACCGCCCAAACTTCAATAACCTGCCAATTACCCGTTACATGAACACCATTGAATGGTAAATGCGATTGAGTCATAAGCGATTTTTGAGGAATTAATGTAGCCACCATTAATGCGCTTACGTTGACTTGAAAGCTTTCATTGAGCAATAGAATTTATTTTTTCTCTGCTATCGACTGCATGTTTCAAGTTTTTTCAATGGCATGGAATTTTAATTTCCCACATTTCTGTACATCCGCCCTCATTCAACGCTCTACCTTCGGAAAAGTACTAGAGGTGACACGATGGGTTAATCTACTATATAACGTTGTATCAATCGAAGCATTTTCCAAATTTTGACCTGATTAATACAACTGGTTGACAGCACCTTGACAAAGGGAAACATTTAATATAATAGCAGAGCTGGTTATAGTTACCCCAAATGTCTTGATTTTGATTAAACTTGCAAATAGGCCCCTACTCGACGAGGCTTTTCTTCCGATTGTTTTGTTCAATTGAATGTTATGTGCTATGTGTCAATTAGATAGTGCACTGCTGTATTGACACGAAGGAGGGAATGATATGGACAATATATGATTAGACCATTTAAGACCATTGCTACCGGCTACTTTATACTCCGTATCTCATAGTACATATTCGATATCGAATACTTTGTGACGTAAACAGCAGTATACGGTAATGATAAAATGTGTTGCTACAGATACATTATTAACAGGCAAATATATAGTGAGGTGCCAGTGACGTCAACACCGTGGCCAACGAACAAAGCACTGCCAGGCAGTATGCGTGAGACCGCAGGGCTTGTGCTTTTAAAATTCGCGCTCAATCAGGGTGATAAGGCTATGAATGCTGTAGTTAACTGATATGGGCATATTGCGCCCTCGAACAGTCAGTGACAGTTGACTCAACTGTGTTTGTTACATGGATGCACCATCATGCACGTGGTTCACCTGAACATTCCAGATATTTCTCTTTGTATTCTATGCGTGCGTAGATTAGTCATTCCCAATTCCAACGGTTTTGACAAATTCACACTAGGACAATTCAGGTGAACTGAGTAATGTTATAGAAATCAATGGTGCCAGGTGGTAAAGTAGCTGAGTGAAAGTGCGCAATTCACGACAATTTCCATATGTTTTCAAATCGGCACTATATTGTGTGTGGTGTGAGGGGTGTGTCATGTGGTGTGTGGGTTGTTCTGTGGGTGTGTGTGTGGGTATGTGTGTGTGTGAGTCGAATATATGACAGCGAGGACTAGCATTGAAACTTGCCTTTTGCGGATGGGACTCGAACCACCAATCGCCTTACCGGCAAACAAGGCCGTATATTCCCCGATTGACAAAAGAATCGTGATGGGGTAAATTGTAATGGAATAAGATAGGTCTCTGTTACTGAATTGACATCAAATTTGTATATAAAGTAGAGACACGATTTCATGCCTACAAAAAGCCAATTTCCGAAGTGTTACACTTTTATCTTTTTATTGAGACGCCCTGTACTGTGTTCTCCAGTGTGTACTGGTACGCATCATTATTTCACCGCTATACCTTATAGCTCGTCTACAGGGCAGGTTTATTCCGTATTTATATTACCCATGGTAGCGAGGACACACTCATGGGGAACTCTTTGTTTCGTTGCCTCCGCACCCTAACAGGAAGGCTCCACATTTGTCAGGCAGTGTTAGCTGCCGCATGTATGCTAAATATATGGCCAAAATAGGGATATTTTCACCTATGTGCAGATAAAAAGTGAGACACATCCTCCTCCTTTTTTTCTAAAAACAGGACGATGAACATTGTTTTGTTTTGCCTTAAATGGATTCACACGCTACCCTTCGTTTGTAACTCAAAATGGTGGCTGAGTGTTACTTCTTCGCTTGAAATCGAGATTAATAGTGAAGGAGTTGAGTAGGCCCTAACTCAAACAGTTACTAGGCCTTATCACGAACCAATACTTCAAACCGTAGCCTATCACGAACCAAGCCTGCCGGATATATCGCCCTATAGTAACTAATATTATGTTATACTGAAAACTTACCGTGTTAGCTGCGGCTACAGCTAATTGACCCCTATAATTTGACCGTTATACTAGGCCTTGCACTTTGCACAACCTACGCAGCTGACTTTAAAGCATACCAAGCATAAAAGTTTATCAGGGGAATCACTAACTTTGGGCAAAAAATTAAAGACCGATAATCCGCTAAGCGATAAATCAGTTTTTATTATCATTCAAGAAATACGGCAAAGACACTCGAGATGAGGATTAAAAATCATTACCCGTTTGTTTCTCCCATGGCCACGGGCGTTCTTATATCAGGGTCGTCGCAGGATTTATTTGAGGGGGTGGGGGTGGTGGGGTCTTCGAAAAGTGGACTTTTTTTTTTATAAAAGCGGGACCTAGTTAAAAGCTAGAGCACGTGACTGTGGTCTAGCGGAAAAGCGCAGGACTCATAATTATTAGTTGTGAGTCGATTCACCGCCGGGGGCCAAAGGTTGTGTCATTGGGAGAGTCTTTATCTCCATTGCCCTCACTGAACACCCAGGTGTTGTTAAATGGGGAGCTGTTGTGCGTTGGTAGTATACTGTTGCGCCGTTTTAATTGGCTGCCGAATTTTCAATATGTGAAATATGATATATCCTAGTGACAGCGCAAATAAATGTAAGCGCTTTGAGACGTTGGTAAAGCGCTATATAAATACTTGCATTTATTTGTTTTTATAAAAAAAATAAAAAAAATGGTCATTTTTGGACCTTTAATATATCATACTCTAAAAAGGCCAATTTCTCTTTATTTTGGACCTTTTCATCAAAATAAATCAGCAAAAAGTGAACCATTTATCCCTTCTGTGTTATTTGGGGGATGGACCTGATTGTTGTCAAGTGGTTATGTTGTTAACTATCAAGTATCTATAGTCCAATAATTTTGTGACTGAGACTTAAATTGCAAGAAAAGCAATTTGGTGTCAATAAAATGAAAAAGAAAGTTTATTAAAAAAAGGGAATGTAAACCAAAACAAACGCATGCAACACATACACGCCCAGTCGACCTGTTAACTTTCAGAGTTCTGAAAGCTAATAGGCCATAAGGCCAGAGGGGAAAAGGTGCTCCGCTAAGAACAAAGGTAGCGCACCCCTGGGAAGTACATATTTTTCCGAAATCTTCTAAAATTATGTATAAAAAACAGGTCTACAGGTGTTTTCACGTCTAGTATGTGCCCTTTTTGAAAATGAATTAAATGGTTATTTACAATTTGTCTGAATATCATCAGTGACCATGGTGTACATGATTCACTGGCTCCCAGCAAATAGTTGGCCTATTGATAAAGTAAATCCACACGGATGGCACCGACAAGTACTTCAGATTTTCATGTTAAATTCCCATGCCATTGTTTATTACCAGTGTTGTTGAAGATTTCAGGTGTTTATCACCACCCCGATTTAGAGTAGAGCTATTTTTTGACAGATTGCGTAGCTACGCAAATCCGGCTTATGAAATGGCAAGTCTGGATGATGTTAAGTATGTTTTTGTATGTATATAGGTGTGTGTGCCTGGACACAAAAAGGTCAACATTTTGCCATACTTTTTTTTTTGTCCAGATGGAGTCGAGTACCAACTTAAGGTATATTGTAGGCGGGCACAATCCCCTACTAACCATGTAATGCATTTCCCCTGGGTCTGACAGGGGGGTGGGGAAATGACCAAAAGGGTCAACATTTCCCAAGGTCAACTTGTGGGCCATATCTTTTTTTCCAGATGAGCTAGAAGTAGCCAAACTTAGGTATATTGTAGTATGGGACAAGCCCTTACTACCATGTTAATTCATTCCCCAGGTCCTCCCGCTGGGTCTGACAGGGGGGTGGGGAAATGTCCAAAAAAGGTCCATTTCACAAAAAAGTCCATTTTACCATAATCTTTTTAGATATGCACATATGAGGTGGAGTAGCTGAACTCGATATAATTTTAGTCTTTAGACTTATGTGCCTCTGATAACTCCTTGGCAACCACCTAACTGCCCGATATGGGGGAGTTTTTTTTAGGTTTGGGTCCAACAGCCACTTAGCTTCCAAGTGCCTTTCCCTGGCAGGCGACTGGCTTATGGACTAAAAAAAAAGGCAATTTCTGGGGTGCGGCCCCTTCGACCCCCAGCCGTGGTTACCCCGCTCGCTCCATGTGATCAACGGTTTTCAGGGTTTTTTTGAGAATAGTGGACTGCTTATTGATGCACAGAGATTGATCAATATTCCACTTTAATTGCCTGTATTGAGGTCCTTGAATGCTCACGTATGAACTATACATACACAATGTAACACCCATATTATTCAAAACCCCAGAGCTGCACATAACCTAGGGATGAAAAGCAATCCGTCCATACCGCCATTGGCGGTTTACAGAAGTTTTCATGAGTAGAATGCAGAATACCCCGTCCGGAGAGAATGCAGAATACCTTTCCTGTTCAGGAATAATAAACTTTGAGGTTCTACTGCGTGTTCAATAACTTAACCCTATTATTTCATCATTTATTCGAGAAGGGAAAAAAGATGAACAAAAGTCATGAAAGAAAGTTGTTGGCAAAACTGTGATCCTAACATCTGTGTGCCAGAATAAACCCGTAACCTGGCAGCGTAACCCCATTTCTATTTCAAAATTACTGCCATTGGTAGCAGAACTAGAAAATCATTCATTCTTGACGTATATGAAATGCATGTAAACTGGTGTAAAGTAAAGGAAATATGGCCGTCTGGAGCCATTGGTCCGCCTGGAGCAATAGTCCGGGCTCCATAGACGACAACGGAATAAAGCCTGAAACGAAGTTGCACTCGAAGAACAACTGAATCAATGCCCATTATTCTGTATAATTGTAAGTGGACTATGAATCCGGCGGACCACATCTCCAGCCACACCAGAGTCGAACAAACTGGTCGAAATTGAATAGAAAAAAAGTCCTACAGTAAAGGTGATGCATTAGTGATTCCAGCACCTTAGTTTTATTCACGTGTTCGCTAGTTATCCTTGAGAAAGCTTATTCACAAAATTGAGTTGCGTGATTCCGATCTTGCGGTTTGGTTGTTATGAGCAATTCTTCGTTTCACACGGTACCATAGGCCAATGTGCGGTAATTCTGCCGTTTACGGACAGAAAATACAAAATCGCGAATATTTATTACAAATCGACCGAATTTTCACGTAATATTAGTACACATGGATGACTAAGGCTAACGGTTCAGTGATATAAAAATCTCAACTGTTTTCTCGGTAAGTCGGGGGACGAGGTTGTTGTCACGAAATGCCCCTTTACGTTATATGTCTAGTTTGCATAAGATGTTAGGTCACAGCTTGCCACCAGCACATATCTCGTCATGACTCTAGTTCATCTTTCATTTCTTTTTTGAAATGAAAAAAATGATGGGAAATATAGTTGTAAAGTTATTGACTCCACAGTAGAAGCTCCAGTTTTATTTCATTTATAAATAGCGAGCTCATCTTAAATCAGGAGAACACCTGAAGTTTGGTTAAAACATGCGACAATAACAATGCTTCGGCCAAGTTCAAATAAAAAAAACGGAATTTAAGTCTGTTGTCCATGCATTCAATGGGTTTATTATCAATAGTGCCATTATTGCTGGAGTCAATGAATCGTGGGCTTCACCTGTGGTCTATATTAGGGGCAAAAGGAGGATGATTTCATTTTAAAGAAAATGTGCACTACCCAGACATGAGAACACGCATTGAACTGGTTGAACTGGTTTGTTTATAGAATTCATTAGGGTGCACAACCAACTTTGTAATGCTATGAGATAATCTGCCATCAGGCCTATAACAGGGACATTGGTACCTAACCTACTAGGCTCCTACTCACAATTACAATGAAGTGTTTCAACACACTTAAGGCTTCCATTCCATTGTAAACGCTTTAGCTTTTTAATTCTATTGCAAGAAAATGTTTCCCCGTTGGAATAACCTAAACAAACATACCACACAAACATGCATACAAAAATTTAGAATCAACTGCCTACAAAATTATAAACAAGTTAGTGCCTTTGTTTTGGGCGACACAAAAATGAATACAATGTGGACAACCCACACTATGTGACAAACGATGCATTCCTAAGTTCCTCCAATTCTCATTGGAAACCTGAAAAAACAAAAAATGAAATGAATATGACATTGCTGACAATCCTGTTTTCGGGTGTTCTATTAATAAAGAAATAGAGATGCAAACAGACATTGAACCCATGAAAAGATTATATATATATATATATTACTTTACATTACAAATCTGCACCACTTACAATTGTGATATTGACCTCTCGGAATAGTATTAATAGGTGAAGATTATTATAGAATATTCTGGTGGTATGTGGTGTTCAATATGAGTTACAATATGGCTCATCCACACGAAGGACACATTTCAGGGGGTTGTACTATGTACATAACCTCTGAAATGAACTGAACTGCCCCATCCATGTGGCAATTTTCTAACGCTGTTACAGCACATTTTTAGAGTATGATGAAGGAAAAAGTCGACACTCATGTCAGGGACTAAACCGGGTTTATTAAACCTAGGTCTAAAGTTAGACTCCTTTCAGAATTACAAGATTTCTTTATCATAATTGGCCTAATTCCTTAGTTTTTACACAAGTCAGTAGTCTCCTGACATGAAGGACATACCATTTTTCCTGACATGTACGGTACCAGAGGCAACACCAGATGTTCCCTCTATTGAATAAAATCATTCCAAGGAATCCAGTAGTAGGTAGGCATGCTCACTGTGTATAACATGCCATATTGAAGAAAATTTAGTGTTGAGAAAGGGATAGATATAAAAAGACAGTTGTACACGTAAAGACGGAATTAATTGTAGCAACTATCATTCTGAAAATCGACTAAACTCGTATAACATAGTTTTTAGGATAGAGTGATTGGTAATCTAAAATCATTCATCGGGCACCAGCCTGCTGCTTGCAGTACCATTGGTCTAATTACAAGTACTAAATTGGTTTATGTTAAACAATATGTCTAAAAATAACTATCTTGGTTATAAATATATAACATTCTCCATAAGGGAACATAATATAATTACATACGCTGATTGCATAAGAACTGTTGCAGCAACCTTTTTAATTAAAACCAAAATGTTAATGCTGGTATCATTAATTTGTTCCAAATTGAACAATGATGTAAATTTAAACATTACTTTTTTCAAATTGTAATGTAAGAGTAAAATGTTCTGTTACTTCCTATACAATACGCAGAAGATGATAAAACTATGATATTATATATTCAAGTATAAATGTAAACTGGGTTGTATATGGAGGAACAAGGCATTGTTAAGAGGAATTCTTATCTATAGCAGGGATATTACAATTGCTCTAAGAAACCAAAGGATTTCGGAGCATAAGAAATGGGAACAAGCAGGCATTTTCCATTTGAACAGCCCCATGGCTCTTTTTATGGACTTCCATAAATGGAATACTTCTAAAGATAGAAAGGCAAAATAAAAAATAAAAACATAGCAATGCAACTATACAACGAGAATTAGCAGAGAGTAATTAAGAATCAACTAATCTCTCACCTAGTTGTGACCATTATCATGACAAATGGTAGTTGTCACAGTGGATGAATGGTGAACTTCCAGAAAAAAAGGGATGAAGAGCATTTATTTTTTCAAAACTTATTTCTTCAAATAATCCACATTTGCCTTTGGCAGTATTAAAGAATTTTGTTAACTCAAGGCCAAAGACTTATATGTTGAAATTGCGTTGGTAGATGTCCAAAAAGGGACATTTTAGGAGCACCGTATCATGGATACATGTGGACCCCCGGATAAGCTACTCAGACTGAATAAATATTGGACACACCATCACAAGCCACTGACCAATGTGGATACACAAAGTTGTCAAGAGCTTAATACGCTTAATGGGGCAACACAGAGTATCGATATAATCATTTGGTTTTACATATTGTTATTTAATTCTCGTATTGT
>JAMKCH010036710.1:0-25113 GCA_023653785.1 Ophioderma brevispina | reverse complement strand
TTTTAAATACTTGTTTAACACAGGTGAATTCGGGCGATCAAGCAATTAAGGCTGGTATTCTGAAAGGGAGTCAACTTTAGACCCAGTTTAAATAGGGTTAGTCCTACGTGAGTGGACTTTGTTCTTTACAAAATCTATGAAAGGTAAATGTAACTCTGAGAAAATTCCTCGTGGAAGTGGGCCGGAACGGAATACCTTAACTTTCATAGTTTTTGAAAGGAAAAAACCAGGTCCATTCAAGAAGACTAACCTGATTTAACCTGGATCTAAAGTTAGACTCCTTGCAGAATAACAGCCTCCGAGAGTACACTGCAAAGTGTACGATTATCTCAATTGTATGGAATGGCTTATGGTACGTACTGACGGCTCTGGCGCATCTTGGTCCTTGTAAAAAGATGGACATATTATGGAAAAATAATGGAAACAGCGTTCAGACTTTCTAACTCATCCATATATTAAAGGCAGATTGCAAAAGTTAGTAATCAACGGTGTCTATTCTCGGTGTGAACATATCAGCAGCCTGATAATCTGTAAAGCAAAATAAAGCAGGTCACTTGTACACTACTGAAAAAAACAATTCAACCTTGCCTGTATGAAATCGTTTCTTCCACTAAAAGAAACATTTCTACACAACCAGATTCTAATCGCAGTGTAACGCACAGCTTTAGAGATAACCCGATTAAGTCTATAAAATCGTCCGTTTTGAGGCATTTTTGAATTATTACTCACCGTGAAAAAAAGTGGACTTCCTGTATGTTGTTTTTCTCTAAATTTGGGACCTTTAGACAAAAATTAATAAGAAAAGTGTCCCTTTTGTGATGGAATTTGGGGTGCCACCGCCCACTACCCCGCACCCCCCACCCCAACCACACACACACACGTACGAGCCCAGATAGCTCTATAGGCCTACTCCAAGGGAATCCTCGATGCATGAGGACGTGTAAAGTACACAAGCCAGGTATCCAATAATTGCACGTTCCTGCCATGCAAGTGACTGAAAGGCACCCATGGAGGGCCATAGTAGAGGACCTCTGCAGCTATTTGGGAGTACCTTCACACACCGCTGCTGGCTACCTCTTAGTGGCAACAACGGGGGGGGGGGGGGGGGGGCGACCCGACTGCTAGTCAAAGACTTTTTAGGGTTCTATTAAGCGTATCTGGTCACACATATTTAAATCTAAATGACCTTTTTGGCAAATACACTGCTTGCCGCGGGGTAATCCACTAACCCCGTGGATATGTACATATCCTACATAGCAAACATACAGTATATGTATTATGAAGATTATTGCACCATAACTTTTTTTTTCGCATGTATTACTTGCTAATAATTATTGTTCTCAGGTATCCTGGAGACCAATACTTTTGTATTGAAGGAATTTCCTGAATCAAATAACGATTAAATAAATAAATAAAGAGACTGATCATGATATTACTAAGATTTATGAACTAAGGTTTTAAGAGGAGGATTTGTAATGTATATGAGACAGAGATTTGTCAAGTTGCCCGTAGCAGTTCCAAATTACCGCTGAAATCCCCCAATGCCAAAAATCGCAGTTGTGTCACACCCCCTTTGGCAAAACGCCGAGCCCCATAGAGGGCGCCAAAAAATTCCATCGTGTTACTCCTTTTCCAGCGAAGGGCGGCCAAGAAATCCCAAATTTAGGCCGTTCGCCATTGTTTAAAGCAAATCTGAAAGAAAAAATTTGATTGTTTGTTTATGATGTCAAGAACATTTTCTTATTCAAAACCGTTTCAGCTGAAGAATGAACTCCATTATCTTTATTTTTTTATATGAATAACGGAGGAGGACGAAGTGATATGCATGCATGGTCCAAGGGAACAACCCGTGACCGACACATATCGAAGCGCCCAAATCGGTTTGGTGGTAAGCAGTCTATACATGCGTGTTTCCTCTCATTTGATACATTTTTTTAGTTGCATTTGGATGAGGCCTGGCTACCACCGTCTGCTCTTTTCTGGCATTTTTACCAAGGGGGTGAAGCCCATTAAAACCAGTCGTTTCCGTGCTGGGCGCTGACATTTTGAATAATTTGCACGGAAATAATTTTAGTTTGGGTGCTTGTATACACACATATGTCAATTCGATACAAACATCCGCCAAAATATCAGTTGTATGGATGTTGGGTGCTTCGGTGGGTTAAATTTTGTCCTACCCATGGGGGCCACACAACGAATGCACTGACACGTCAGTCTGTCTTGATTTAAATAAACCGATCAATGAATAACATCTTTTCACCTAACGCGCATTGCATTATGAGAAAAAGGCGTATCTGAGCACAATGATCCAGGTGCACATAATTATCTATTAGTACAAACACCTGGCCCACTCTCACACATACATAAGTTGTATCACTACCGATTAATTAATATGTCAAAGCGGCTCCCCAATGTGGAAGAGCGGAGGCGCCATTGGTTTCTATGTTGGTACTCTATGTTTTCTATTGTGGTCGGCAAAACATGCGAGACGATGATTTCTAAGATTACGTAACGTTTTGCCTCTCTATCTATATAGAACCTCTTTGATTTTTACACAGTCTATTTTTCTCCGGTTTTTTATTTCTGTTCAAAACAAGCACCATCCTTTAAATATGTAAGAACTTAAGGGTTAAAGAACCCCCACCCACACCCCCCCCCACAAAAAAAATCTATATAAGTACTGTTAATTTGTTTTGGCCAATAGAGAAAAGTATTCTCTTTGATCCTTTTGTGACACATGGTATTTGCGTGTACCGCTCTGTCATAAACAAGCTCGCTGGTGGAAAATGGCGTTATTTTTAAATTTTAATTGGTGTTAGTAACACCAAATAGATTATACCAAAGGTGTTAAAACAGCTAATCTAACGAATACTGTGATTTTTAAAATCCCTGAAAAATTTAAAACTACAAGTGTTCAGTGAGTTTTACTTTTTTCATCGAATTCTACATCAGTCAACAATGTTGACATCATTTGAAATAAGATAGTACCATTCGTTTGAAAAAAAATCCCACAAATACATTTAAGTTAGAATAGGCTGTTGGGTTGAGGAGGTAGAGTGCATTCATCACACTTGTTTAAAATATGCAAATGAGACAATTAATATTCTTGTTAGAAATGTCCGTCAAAATCGGACCGCACCGTAAATTGAATTAATCCGTATTCCTAAAACCCGGAAATTGTTCTGTAAACATAGAGTTTATGGTAATCAGTGATAAGAGTAGAGTACGCAGTGGCGTAACCAGACCTTTGCAAATGGGGGTAGGGGGAAGAAGGGGTGCCGAGGCAATTTCTGAGGAGGCGAATTTAGGTAATCGGTTATGACTCTGAAAACTTGAATTGTAAAATTTGCAATTAAAAAGCAAAATTGAATATATATGCTTTATGGAAAACATTCCGTATTTTAAGGCAAAATGCGGACATATTCAGTAGACAGAGCGCAATTTTTACAGATTTTTACACGGTGGTCACTGTGAGGTTGGGGTGTATAGAGTGACATTTTGATGAAAATATGCAAATAAATTCAAGGATTAGAAAGGTAAGGACTGCATCACTGGATTTTATCACGCTATATCGCCATACCAAATTTGAAATTCGTCGGCTATTCGGTTTAACAGCTTTTAATTAGCAGATTTGGAAATATCTTCCGCCACCACAACCAACCATCCTTTGATACGCCAGTACTCAGATCTCAACATCATGTTGTTGTGGAGCCAAAAATAAAAGCATTAAATACAATCTATTCAGCCACACCCACCTATAAAGAACATTGCTTCTAAATCATGGCGGGAAATTGATAAAGTTGGCAACGATGGATACCGGATCGAGTTTTACTGCGTTCCCTATTTGTTTATTGAGAGGTGAGGGATATATCAAGTGCTCAGGTGTATTTGAGTGAACACTTTTCTTGTGACAATATTTCCCATAACCTTCGATTCACTTCTGTTTAATTGCTCCAGGCAAATTCAAGAAGTTCTTAAGTGGTTGTGAGAAATACCCATTGATTGTTAAGAGGCACTATGATCAGCGATCCGTCCGAAAAAAAATAGTTTCTGTTGATGAATGACCTATTTATTAGCCCATCAAACTGACCCCCCCCCCCCCGCCATCTCAGGGGCGTCATTGATAGACCTCTAGCAACATATGCAATGACCGGAAGATTTCTCTCTGACCTGAAGATTCCCCTTTTTCCTCCCTTGCCTTCAAATTTCTCCACAATTTTTTTCCAAAGGGACCGCGTCGCCCACCCCTATAGTTACGCCACTGCCCACCCTTGGCTCCTTGGAAAACATTTTCTTTTCTGAACCTTTTGGATCATGGGAGACAGCGAGAGAAGTGCCATGCTTGCTTGTCGACACAAATACTAAAGATCGTGGTTTGGGGAACAGGACGCTTTACATAGCACAAAATTGATATACTGCGTATTTTTGGTATGCGGTATATGGTATTCCCATAGAAATTTCTATGGGTATTCCGAACTTTATAAACACGTATATCGTTCACTGTAAAATAAATTATTCAGTCGTTCACTGTAATAATAAATTAGTCGATTTTGTATAAATTAGTAATGTGAGACATCATTTTGACTAACTTTAGTCGACATAATTTTGACTAACTTTAGTCGACATAATTTTGACTAACTTTAGTCAAAATGATGTCTTATATAGGACTAAAGTGTACAAAATTGACTAATTTATTTTTACAGTGTTGCAATTGGCGAAAGTAATCAGCCAGCGGCCTATAGATATCAGTTTGCTTTTTTTTCAAACTGAATACCAATTTTCAGGTCACATAAAAAGTATGCCAATTACTAGAAAACACCTGATCAGTTTTGTAATCCTTGGTATTGAACTACAGCATTCACTTTTCTCTCAATTCCGGTGAGGAGAGACATTGTGTTCTATGTTTACCTGTTGAGTTCGAACAGTAGCCGTGTCCGGCCATCAACCTAAGCATTCGTCAGGCCAAGGCTGTCCATTGCATGGACGGGTCAAAAAGCGCGGGCAAAAAAAGAGGCCACGACATGCACCAAGCCATGCAAGTTAGGCCTAATTCCAATAAGCCTACACTCTTATAAATAAAGGATGCAATAAGGTTCAACATAGAACCTTTTTGCCCTGTTTTAGCACCTTAAGTTCTATAAAGAACCTTATGTTTTCAAGTGAAGAACATTCAAAATTTAAATAGGCCTAGAACGTTCCATCGCGTATATTGAAAGATTAAGCAAAGTGAAAGGTAGAAATAACCCTTTGATTCCAAAATAATTTCGTGGCTCCCAAAATCAGTCTGTTCTACTAAGAACCTCTGAAAAGTGTTTTATTAACATAACTTTAAGGGTTCTTAGAGTTCAAGGTTCTTCAAAGAACCATTTTCTTGGCTATAGAACCTCTTTTGGTTCTACCGTGAAAGAACCCCACAAAGATTCGTTAGGATTCTTCATATAGAACCATAAAAGGTTCTGTAGCCAAAAAATGGTTCTTTGTATAGAACCCTAAATTCTAGGAACCCTTAAAGTTATGTTAATCAAGCACCCTTCAGAGGTTCTTAGTAGAACAGTTTGCTTTGCCACACAGTCATGAAAGCCTATCCTGGTGCCCGATTTTCATGATACTTGTTAGTACAAGGGTGCCGTGCCATGATGATCCCTATACTGTATGCATGCTTAAATATCTGCAATGCATATAGGCCTACACTTTCAACAGGCTTGTGGATGGGGGGGGGACACATGATGATCTGCGTCAGCGAAAATGTCAACGTTGCCGAATAACTATCAATATCTGCCTCTTCAGTTAACCCCTACTTTATCTCATGGCTAAATTAAACCCTAATTTGGCCCAAAATCTAGTTCCCAAGTTCATAAAACTGGTAAAAAAATAGTTCCGAAGATCCAATTTTGGCTATAAATATAGTTCTCAAGTCCCCAAGTTCGGCGCTGAAATTCGCGGTGCGCCGCACATCCCAATCCAATGTTAAGTGCCCCTTATACCCCGGGTAATTTACCTCTGCCATCTTAAATGTCATCTGAAAATGACCTGTATTAGCACTGGCCTCAACCTGCAGCATGTACAAATAGGATTACAAAATTTTCTTTGGCTCTAAAATCCTCTTTTTTCTCATTAAGAGAAGCACTTGAAACAGAATAACAGTTTGGTTAAATCTTTGTTTTGCAACAACAAAACGCAAAGTGCCCTTGACCAGCGCACGAGCGCAAACAATTTTTGCAATTCACATTTAGAGAATGTTGCTAAGAGAAGGAAAATAGCTGCAAGCATTCGAGTTATAATATATTCTTCGCTTAGTAGAGTGACAAGCAAATTAATTTGTAGCTATTATTATTCCAGTAACTATATATATCAGTGAGTCGATAATCGTAACTTGTTACATACGAGTCATGATGCCATAATCTAGTTGTCTGAGGCTAAGTTCAGTGCTTCATATATCAACGAACGTAATGATTGACCGCCTATTGACAACTGGGTACTAAGCCTAATATAGGTCAGAGTTTTTGTTGGAAGTCGATGAGCTGCAGGAACCGGTTATACAATGCAAAACTCTTCTAATGTTCAGGCTGCTAAAAACGAACGAAATACATGAATGCCCCTGAAATAAACTGGTGTGTCCCTTATACGGAGACATAACTCAAGATAAAGAATCAAATGAAATTTTAAGGACAAATTAAGTCCAAAACTCCCATCTATTTTTGTTTGCAGGTCTCTCTCGACGGGACGCAAGTGTGGACAGAGCTTTATACATTCCACTGGAGTTCAAGTTTATTTTGAGCTCATGGAACGTCAAACGGTCAAACTGAAAACCTCTATTCAGTCAAGTTCACCGTTCGAGTTCGTTCAGAACACCGCAAAATATTGGGAAGCGATGTACGGAGCATTTAATATAGGATTATCGTAATATAGATGTTCCTGGAGCATACAGGTCCATCCATTGTGCTTCAGCAGTATAAATTACTGACGATATCTCTGTATCATGCCTTGAGCATTTCAACAATTGGTGCTGAAATCGGAAACATATCCTGAAATTAGCCTTCGGAAACGCAAAATTTTCTTTATTCATAAAAACTGACAACTTTGTAAACAAAACAAAAACAAATTCAACATCTCAAACCTAGAAAACTGGGGTGTTAAGGCATTGTAATTATTTAAGATCTAAAGATCACAAATTTTATTACGTTAGAGTTAAAACTAGGAGTTAAAATTCCACACTGAAAAAAGAAAAGGTGTCAAATTTTGGGTCTTCAGATGAGCGCGCATGTAAATGTGTCAATTTGACACTGTTGAGGTATCAGAATGACACCTTTAGACACCTTTAGGATATCAGATGACACCTTTAGGGTGTCAGATGACACTAGATGACACCTTAGAGTATCAGAATTTCACCTTTAGGGTGTCAAGCCAGAAATGACACCTTTGGAAAACCTTTAGGATGTCAAGCAAGAATGACACCTTTGGGGTCAAAATGAGAATCCAAGCCAGAATGACACCTGATGGGTCTCAAAATGAGACTCCAAAGGTGTCATTCTGGCTTGGGACCCACTAACAGGGTCATTCTGACATCCTAAACGTGTTATTCTGACACCATAAATGTGTCACCTGACACCTAAAAGTGTCATCTGACACCCTAAGGTGTCAGATGTCATTCTGACGCCCCAAACGTTCAAATTGACACCTTTAAATGCCGTCTGAAGACCAAATGGACACCCATTCCAGTGTCCCGTGTCTGTAGTGCAGAATTAGAATATGAGTAGATACTCTGTTCTCTATCGGAGACCGCGTGACAGTCCGCTATCTCGTCCGTCGATATCGTCCTTTAACAATATAGCAACATTAGGCATGTTGTCATAACGAACACAGATAGCGTCAATACGGGAGGGGTGGGTGTGTGGGGGGGGGGGGGCGGTGTGGGAAGGGGGTGGGGGTAATGATAAGGGATGATTTGTCTATACGATCACTAACCCCCCCATCATGTTGACGCTTGCTGCACTTGTTTTTTACGAAAATAAAATCATATTTACCATATTAGTTTGAAAATTGTTCCCGCACGTTAGCACACATGCATTGGTTCTAGTTAGAGAATAAAGGTATGATTGTGGAATCGGTACTCTCTTTACGACGAATTGAAACCAAGGCGATACCATTATTTTAAGTGGAAGACTGGGCCGGAGGACGAGTTATTCCACGCAAAAATTAATCATGGTGATCGCCGGTTTCAATAGTCGTTGTAAAGAGAGTACCGGTTCCCAAAATCGCTTTATTTCATTCTTAAACAGCGTTATCTTTAAGGTCATCTTTAACCCAATTTCCCGATGCTTTACGGCTTAAAATACAACAAGAAAGGACTGCCACACAATGGCAAATCGAACAACCCGTGAACGCAAAGACCATACGCAACGAAAACGCAACGTTGGGCAGGCGCGCGCGAAAGTAGCAAAACCGCAGTTAGACGCGAGCGATTCAACCTAAAAATAACGTCAATACGCCAGCGTGTACTACCTGGGTTCGTTGTCAATTGACCCCGGGGCATCAGCCAATGGAAATTGCTTATATTTTCACGCTGTTTAAGAATTTGAATTTATTATTGAACGGTTTTAGGGTCTCAATGGCAAGATTTTTTTAAGCGCAGCGCTTCCCGTGCATTTTGACCTATTTGTTAGCAAAACCTGTCATTTTGAACGATTGTCCTGACCTGAGATCTAGTGTGTTTTCAAGGTAAGAGGCAGCATAGTTTTAACAGATATATCTTATAAATCCGTGTGTGATCTATGTAATAAGAATTAAGGATACATGCAGTGACGAATTATTTTGGACTTATTCCACTTTGTCTGGCCTTCGCACAAATAATAAAAGGATTTAAGTAAAAGAAAAGTGTCTTAATTGCCTAGCAGTTGTCAAACGTGAAAGTGCGTCCGTCTATTGATTCAACCTCAATTTCAACTCAATAGCAATGTAGGGATTCTGCAAGTTTGTACTTGGCCTTCAAAAAGAATCCCTTATGGGCCTATGATTTTTTGCCTACTCGTGCCCTCTGGGCCCTGCTAATGGCTGGCCTTACGACCTAAAAGCTGCGGCACGCGAGTCGTGTTCTCTCCACCCCCACATCAAAATGGCTCCACCTGTGTATCGTAGACCATATAAGGATATGCATGCACCAGCCAAAGCGACAAATTTGAAGTTCACCGAAATCCTAATTTAAAGGGATTAGCAGCGATATTTCGAGAGATCGAAACTGTAAAGCAATTTTTCGATTATTAAATCAGGTATTGTGTCAATTCAATATAATTGCTTTAGTGAAACAAACAACCAAATAGTAAAAAAATTGAAATATTGTGGGGAAATTGTCTAACCGTCTCATAAATGGGCATAAAGCAATGGCATCTCAAAATCTACACTAAAATAGCTATCTTGGTGTACAAGGTACAGATAAACAAGGATCAATACTATTGGGTTGAGGTCAAACTGTATGATCATGGTACACGATATCGCGCTGAAAATCGGGACATTCACCGGGAAAGGCCTTTTGATCTCAAGTCGGAATTTTGATACGCACGATTATGAAATTACAGAATCAGAGAAAAGGTACTGCCGTGTCTTTAATACACGGGATTCAGCCAACCACTTGCGGGTTATGTTAGCATATCCATGCCAGCTAACAAAAATACCAAAATATGAATTTTGATGATTTTTTCGATATTTCGGATTAGCAAATCGCTGCTCATCCCTTAACGTCTCCAAATCCATGGATCGTAATTCCCGAAGGAGTTCCCCTCGATAGGCCTATTCCAAAGGTTCGATTTTTTTTCAGAACACGCATTTTTAGAATTCGCTCTTCCGAATCCTTAAAAAGGTTCGCCATTCCGAAATTCGAAAATATGTTTCGTTATTCCGAATAGTGAAAAGGGTGCGCTATCCGAATGTCAAAAAAACGTTGGTTATTCGAACTTATTTCGAATATTAGGAAAGGTTCATTCCCGGGGTCCATTTTCCGAATAAGATAAAGGGTCGCTATTCCGAAATTCAATAAGGCCTGCTATTCCGCATCTTCAGAAAAGGTTCGCGACTATTACGATTTTTTTTTCAAACTTAAGCAATTGATTTGAAGCAGACATTTTATATAAGATCAAGTTGTAATTTCAAGAGTTAGGATTGCTGATAGGGATTAGGGTTAAGATTTAGGGTTAGTGTAGGATTAGGTTAAGGTTAGGGTTTAGGTTAGGATTAGGGTTAAGGTTAGGGTTTTTTTTAGTGTTACGGAATTAGGGTTAAGGGGTAGGGTTTGGGATTAGGTTATTAATTACGGTTTTGCTTGCCAAACAATTTGATTAGTGCCATCACCACCAAAAAAGAGAACATTAGTCTGTTGACGATTTTGTATGTTATTTCAGTTGCTTTTTTTTTCTTCTAAAATGTGAAAATAAAACAATACTTCATAATAAATCGTGTTAAATTTATTTTCGTGCCATCACCGGCGTCAAAGTATCCATGTACGTGGCATGTTCATCTCCAGTGTGAAAATAAACTTCGGAATAGCGAACCACTTTTGAAATTTGGGATAACGAACGGAATGCGAACCCTTTTTAAGATTCGGAATAGCGATCCCTTTTAAAAAATTGGGAAAACACGAACAGTTTAAGATTCGGAAAAGCGAACCTTTTTAACTGAGATTCGGAATAGCGAACCTTCGGAATAACAACCTTCGGAATAAAGAACATACCCAGTCCTTACACCAATAAAGTTGTATAGGCCGGGCCCCACAAATATTTATCGTCAGCAACGACAGTAGGCCTATTTAAAAAAGTGTTGGCATCAATTGCGGACTTTCTTACGGTCGTACAAACATCCGGAAGAATCAAACAACCCAAAAATTTACGTCAATGATTACGTCACTATGCGGGTTAACACTAACAAGGATATATACTCATTGACGATGTTGTACTATAAATAAAAACCCTGAGCTATTTTTAGCAGGGCTTTGGACCGGATATCCGAAATAAACATGGTAATTTTGTTATGACATCCCGCGATAACATATACTCGGTGAGCGGATTGTCAGTGCGCACGATGAACAGATCGATTAATCGTCCTTAAAAATTCATATGGCTGTTGATGACGTGACACGCCAATCACTGTTTGTTAGGCAGTAATCAATCATAACACATTATACGGGTTCTTTTTAGCCACCATGTTTGAAAAAAACATGATAGCCCTCGAAAGTATAGCGCAACCAATAAGTTAACAATGCTTAAGTTATACCCTGATTACCGACATCCTTAAGAATAAACTTAGGTAATTCATCATATTGTATAGAACGTTTGTGGCAGCCATTTTGAATTTTATAAAATTTTTTATTTTAAAACGATTTAGCCGATTTTAGTAAGAATGTAGTTTGGCCTCCCGTATTTTAAGTCAAAAAGCAAGGTGGCCCAAAAGCTTGTTTGAGAATGTAGGCCTTTAGTTTATGCACATAATAATTATAGTGAAGAGTGGCAGAAAATAGTTTAGTTATGACCAAAGTTCGATGATACTTATAGGGGAAATCAAAACTGAATTCAGAGTTAGAAGGACTATATAGTCGGCCGTGGCCACATTTGGCTCACAGCAGACTAATTTGAGGGACGTCAGGGGCCCCCCAGCTTACACAGCAAATGTAAATTCATTGCTTTAAGAAGGCCTTTGATTCTATACACAGAGACAAAATGCTCAATATCCTTACTTTAGGAAACGTGGGACTCAAGATCAATGATGATGATGATGGTGGTGGTGGTGGTGGTGGTGGTGGTGGTAGTAGTGGTGCTGCTGCTGTTGTTGTTGTTGGTGTTGGTGGTGGTGGTGGTGGTGGTGGTGCTGCTGCTCAGTGCTGCGGCTGCATGGTGCTTGTTTATTTTTGACGAAGATAACTCAAGAGTTATGAAATATCCTGCTCTGTTAAGCTCCGGGTAAGCTCTGGTTTTATATTAATATTTTACTTTAATTTGTCGTGATTGGTCTGCATGTCACTCTGGGGGCACTTGAGTCTTTACTGTTATCAACTAATACAAGATGGGAATGACATCCGGAGGGTCGCCATAAAACACACGTTTTGGTTTGTAATCTTCACTTTGGTTCCTAACATTTAGTATTACAGTTCCTGTTTATTTATTTCCCCATTTTTATATAATTACATTTACCCTAATTTGGCAAACACTACGCTAGTATGGGCATCTGTCAAAACAGGATAATGTTTAATCAGCAAATCAATCCGAGAAGGAAGTTTTCAGTAAAAAAATGATTTTTCCATATGGCGAGGGAGGTAAACCACAAACGCTTAAGTCCTTTTGGGCTGGGTCCGATGGTGACACTCGGGTCAACAACAGAATTTTAATGGTGACAGTTCTGACTTATATTTTTTCTTCATGTAATCTTTTCCTTCGTGCTTTCTCGTCTCTCGCCAGAAACCCGTTCATCTTGTCACTAAAGGGGCGTAGCTTGAGTTTTCAGGACTACATCGTCTTCTGGTGGGAGCGGCGGCCGTTTTTCAAAAGAATTTTTACTTAATTTGCCCGGGCACATGCATGCATGCTCACACAACAGTGCGCCACTGCACTGCTTGTCCCTCCCTAGGGGCCCTCATCTCCCTCCCTCCCTCCTCCCTCCCCATTTTTCCTAGCATCTTTAACTTTATGGCGAAGGTATGCCATGCAGGTCTGAATCAAACAGTTGTATCTATCCTTATCATCATCAGGATCGTCGTCGTCGACAGTCGTCATAGTTTTCATCATCATCATCATCAACTTTTCGACATCGCCGCCGACACTGGTGCCATCGTCGTCGTCGTTGGCATGCATGCATGGCTGTTGTCATGGCAACTACTATCGGCGTTATTTTCGTCATATATCATCAGAATTGAATCCGTCAGGTGTAACTTGTCTTGATGCAGACTATACATCAACTGTGGTTTGGGATACTTTTGCAATGTTTTGTCAACTGCGTATAATCATCCTATCTGAACAAACATGTCCTGCAGTTTCCACTGCTAGTTATACTTTTGAGTACAACTTAACACTTAATAATCCGTCTTGCTTCTCAAATGGACAATTGTGACAGTTTGAGGACAGCGGGAGACGTCTTAGCAGGGACATGCTAAAAATTCTAGACGTCCAGTAAAAAGAGAAACATTTTCTATTTTAATTTTTATTGAGGATTTTTATCCATTTTGAAAGCCAGACATATAGCTCTGGGTTTGACAGGAGTCTAGGTCAGATGTGCGTCGTTTGGGGTCTCTCAATTACCACGGGGGTCTCTCGGAGGCTGTTCATCTGTAACATATACAAGGATGGTTGAGGATAAAGTTGATTTAGACCAAGAACAAGCAGGGAGCTGACACCTCGAGGTACCAGGATAACGACCTTCCCCCATACCAGGTGATGCTCGGATTTGTTGGAAAGTCACCGGTAGTTTTCGTTTGTCACTCAGCAGGCGGCAAATTGTTTTCGAAATGCCTAAGCAATTTACACCAGTAATTAACGTATTTAATTAATTGACTGCAGCAGACTTGATCGACTGTCACTTATTAGCTTGAATTACTCTTGTTTAAATAGAAGATGAGGCTAACTAACGTCTGAGATCTGATATGTCCCATGACAGAAATGCCAAATGGTCGATTTAGGCCTTTCAATAATCTACGCCGGGGTATATATGTCTACCAAAATGAGATCAGCAATTTCAATTTTGTTCTATTCTTGACATAAAACTTTTACCCACTGGGGTGGTACATATGGGCTAAGGAAGATTGCAAGATTGGGGAGCCACTCAAGTTGAAGGGTGATGGAGGCCGGAGGCCTCCGCGAGGCGCGGAGCGCCGAGGGCCGAGTGGGATGCGGGATGTGAAGCTTTGGAATTTGATGTTTTGGTAAAAAAAGTGTTAAGATTATTGAGGGGCTCAAAAGGGTATTCAAGTCAAAGTATTCATTAAGATATTTTGTTATATAATTCCCCGGTGAAACTGGGTATATTCTGGTCGGGTAACCACCCGAGTTAACGCGAGACCAAACCCAATATATTAATGATTTGACCCAAAACAAATTGCAAAAGAAACAATTTTGGTGTTAATACTATGAAATTTGTCCAAAAATAATATCAAAAGTCTACCAAAATCAACCTAGGGGAACATGGTAGAAATAAGGGGAAACGTTTGTACAGGGGTAAAAAAAATTAAAATGGTTTGAATAGATTTAAAATATAATTATTGGGTTACTCTTATGGTTTTAAAAAAGGTATAGTTTCCCATATGATCTATACTAGTTTTAGTACAATAGGCACACAACAGTTCATGGTCATCCTGGAGTAAACTATACAGAATGGTCCGATTGTGTTCAAACTGGTTGTAAATTGTTCAATATTGGTCACATGAGTAATTTCATATATAGATAACTTGTTCGACAGTTCTATATTACAGAGCTATGAATAGTGATCCTGCCATTGTGCCAAAATCAGCTATTTTAGGTGAAAATCGCCCATTTTTTGCAAAAGCGATTTTGGATCAAAATTGGATGAAAACCTCAAAATTATCGATGTCCCGACCCCCCGAAAAAATAACTCCCCCTCCCAAAAATCACTTTCCTCGTCCTGTTTGCCCTTCCCCCTCCCCCGGAAAAGAAATCTGGCGCTGCCACTACAAATTGGTACATTTATACCTTTCTTGTACTGTTGCTAAATCCTCAGTTATCCAAGAGGTGCTTGGGATGTAGGTGGTGCATGGGGTTGTAGGTACGGGGGAGGGGGGGGGGCTGACGGCTTAATTTATACGACAACAGCATTGAACTTCCGTGTGCACCTTGTCTTCCAAAAAGGCGACATAAAGTGTGTCAAGCAGTCATCGTCGGGGAAAGCCCTGTCGAATTCCACAGCGATGAGTCACTGTGTATCGCTTGCTTGTATGATTACAGTTATGATTTCCCCTCGGGGACTTTATGATATTGAATATGCGAGTAAGCTGACTCGTTGACTTGATTCGTGTTCTATCATATCGACGCCAGAGTGTCAGGAGTAATGAGACGGGCCTACCCATGGGTACCAAGAGCTCTTGGCCTACCCCATATTGTTATTATTTTTCCCCTTTTACCACAGTCACAAGATCAAAGTTCGGGTGAACTCTCTGCGCCTGTTTGGTCTATAGGGACTATATGATATTGTTTCTCTTTCGAAAATCGAAATAATTTGACGCCAGAATGAAAATATATATTGTAAATTGAACTTTCACCAGAATTTCATATATCAACTTCACAATATTGTGAATATTCTGGACTATATAGTGTAATTTTGGAAAAAGATCCAAGCATTATAATTTAACATGCATAAGATCATCCAAATAAACACTATAGTTTTTCGAGGTATTTACAGTGAGCAATTACATAAATTTGAGCCTAATGATCGCAATTATGCCCATCAGGTCGGGCCTATATCTTAAACCTGCACAGTGGAAAGGATAACCATCCTGCACGATAAGAGTTTTGTTTTCTAGACCGAGGCTTGTCGTCATAGGGTTCAAAATTGAGAAAGTAGATGCTCATGTGTAAGTCCGATAGCTGTGTCTAAAAGGCCAGTACTATGTGGTCATCGAACAACGTCCAGTGCCATGTGGAGGATACCGCTTTGAGCAATGTTGTTGACCTCTTTTATCACTAAAACACGTTCTCCATAGTCCAGAGAAATGGGTCAGTATTCTACTTAGATAGGTCAGAGGTATAGTGTTCTTCCCACAATGCAATTTTTCCAATACAATTTTTGCACTGGTTGTCACATGAATTTATAGTGACAAAAAGTACCTAAATGAACAGAACTCATCCCAATCTTGCAATTTAAGTACTAAAAAAAAAAAAAAAAAAAAAAATATTTTTGCAAAACTCTGAAATATTTTTGCAAAACTCTGAAATATTTTTGCAAAACTATAAAATATTGTTGCAAATATTTTTCCAAAACTACAATTTGTTTTTGCAAAAGTAGAAATACATGCGCAAAATTAAAATTTTTCATGCAAAATTGGCATCCGTGGGACACCGTAATATAGTGTAATTTTGGAAAAAGATCCAAGCATTATAATTTAACATGCATAAGATCATCCAAATAAACACTATAGTTTTTCGAGGTTTTTACAGTGAGCAATTACATAAATTTGAGCCTAATGATCGCAATTATGCCCATCAGGTCGGGCCTATATCTTAAACCTGCACAGTGGAAAGGATAACCATCCTGCACGATAAGAGTTTTGTTTTCTAGACCGAGGCTTGTCGTCATAGGGTTCAAAATTGAGAAAGTAGATGCTCATGTGTAAGTCCGATAGCTGTGTCTAAAAGGCCAGTACTATGTGGTCATCGAACAACGTCCAGTGCCATGTGGAGGATACCGCTTTGAGCAATGTTGTTGACCTCTTTTATCACTAAAACACGTTCTCCATAGTCCAGAGAAATGGGTCAGTATTCTACTTAGATAGGTCAGAGGTATAGTGTTCTTCCCACAATGCAATTTTTCCAATACAATTTTTGCACTGGTTGTCACATGAATTTATAGTGACAAAAAGTACCTAAATGAACAGAACTCATCCCAATCTTGCAATTTAAGTACTGTTTGTCATTATTAATTCATATGTTACAACCAGTGCAAAAAATGTATTGGAAGAAATGCATTGTGGGAAGAACACTATACCTTCTCTTGGTCTGACCAGATGACGTCTTCAACCAATCCATATTGAATGCACTATATCATATGTGTCATTTGGACTTTGATTAGACCTAGGGATCCAGACAGACTGACAGAGCTATTCCCAACCCAGAAAAAATATTTTATGCTCTTTTCTCGCACCGAAATGTTAGCAGGCTTATACTATAGAATTTTGATATGATCTCGAAAGGTCTTTTGGAGTGCTGACTATATAGGAAGTTCAGGGTCGAACACCATAGAATTGCTTGGGAAATTTCCCAATGGGTCGCTTGGTATCATGTTGTTTTGGGCCGCTTGAACCCAAAAATGGACCGGTGTAAAAGGAGATTATGGTCCGCCGACAGCCATAGTCCGGGGTCCATTGACGACAACGGAATAAAGCGTGAAACTATAATAATGCGTGAAGAGTCAAATTCGGCGAGTGTCCTATTCTTCACCATTGTAGGTGGACTATGAATCCGGAGGACCATATCCCCTGCCACACCGGCCGCGCCTGAATCCAGCCCGACGCCAGTCAAGTACAGAGTACAATAACATATAGGTATATTGCAGTGCATTGTGGGATTGGATTGAACACCCTCTGAGCGAGACCACATCATATACCCGGTGGTCTATGCCTTTACTTTGACCAGATTGAACTGCTTTTCGCATGGCCAAGCTGACCAGCCATTTCGTTAATTCTCTTCGCTGTCACAACTGCTGGCCTATAGGCCTTTTGGAAGAGGTCCTTACCCGACCACGTTGCCCTGAAGGTTAAAATACCGGCCCTGAGTTCAATCATGTGTCACTGTATATAGTCACTCTGTATAATATCTTTATTGAAGTTTAACCCCGTAACTTTCTTGAAAGGATTTTTTTAAAGTCATAAGAAACGAGTTTCGTCATTTGAAATACCGATACCACTATCTTCTACAGTCATCAAGAAGGATATAAGGAGGCGATTACATTGTACTATAGGCCTACTTGCATCATTTGCATGTAGGCCTATAGGTTAAAGTAGAACACGTTTTCCGAAATCAAGAGGAAACGTTTTCAGTGATGGCGGTATAGTACGATTGTTTGCGATTGATAAAGCATACATTCACATTCGAAAAGGCATAAAATCACTGTATTATATCACCGTCCATTAAAAATATGCCCTATGCCTTATGCCAAGCGGGTTACTTTATGTTTATTTTACGCGTATGGTGCGTTGCCGTTATTTCAATTCATGTCGGCCACCGTCTGGAAATAACAGCGCCACACGCCACTCGCCACACAATACACGTTCTTGCGTTTTAGCTTCGGGTAACAGTGCTTCGGGTTAAGGGGCTTTAATTTAAAGGTGGATGACCCGATCATGGTCCAATTTTTCATGATGTTTTGGCCCTCACGTGGAAGCATATCACACAAAACATAATTACAAACCTGAGTTAAATCGGTCCAGCCGTTTAGATAGTATACGCAAAACTGTGTAACTTACTTAAACAGTGGTCGACCACATTTGCAAACGTTTTGTTCATAACATCATTAAACATTTCATGGGCCGCACTGGGGTAATAAGAAAAATATGAATTTTAAAAATCTCAATTTTGATGCAACGGGAGATGAGGTTGTCGATTTTTTGCTATTGTCGCTGTCACTGCTGCTGTTTCTGTCGCTGTCGTTGTTGTTTTTGTTGTTGTTGTTGTTGTTTTGTCAATATGCTTCCATACTCAACTTATTGCTCAACTGGTGTACAATTGGGGAATTTCGGCGGGCCATTCATGAAATACTCATAGTAAAAAGAGCTAAAACAGTGAAGACCAAGATGGCCAGCAATTTTTGGATATCATTATCCCCGGGATCATTATGGTCCACAAGGTCAGTTTCTTAGCAGGGAGGAACCAAAAATGACCAAGGTCATTGCATAACTAATAATCAAAAACAGATGGGAGCTGGGAAGTTGATGTCTGCAACATTCATTATACATCACATTAAAAATAATTTAGGATTTAGATTTAGGCCGGTGTCATGCGAATTACGACATGCTAATTTATTGCAGTTTTACTACCATATTTTCTACGTGTGACCGATTTTCTTCGGTGCATTGTATAAATCGTGTCGCAATCGGTCAACGATGAAAATGTTCATCGTTGTATTGTATTGTTATACAATTGTAATAATTCGCGAAAAAAAAGTGTGACCCCAAATGTAAATCTTGAGAAAAAAATAAGTTAGATAGCATTTTCATTACCTCCTTTTCAAAACGATAAATTTACAACCCTGCTATTTATGCATATCAGTCGTTTCTACCTTTTCTAATTTCTGTCACATATATAGACTTACGCTGTGGGGAACATTTCCCGTTTTATTTTGTGGGTCAATGATCAATCGGTATATGACGGAATTCTTCGGCTTGTTCAGTGAAAATAGGTTTGCAGAAAAGCATGGTTTTTACATTTTGGCTATTTCGTTCTAGAGGTCATCATGGAAACATGTATCTGACTTCTTTAGTTTCCTGAAACCACATAAAGCCATGTTAAGTTAACATTCCAAAGGACATTAACCTTATCACAATGTGACATGCCCGCCATCACACATCGCGCATGAGTCAACAAAACTCAACCCAGGTCTTACCCAGGTGGGCGTAAGCACGGCGGCATACCGGGGTCGGGCCATATATGTTTTTAGGTTGCCTTAACCCAGAAGCAAGGTAAATATCCTATCCTGTGTTTTACAGGTGTACTATATCAGTTTTGTATAATGACAGTATTATTATCTCACCTACAAGAATCAGGTTAGCTAAATCATTTGGGACCTTGCAAGGACACAGGTGATCCCTCATTAGCGCGATGTGGTGGTACATCGCCCATGCTATACGAGTAGGCCCTATACCAGTTTATATACCGGACAACATTTTTATCTGGTCTGTGCAACGATTATCGTCTGCGACGGTACCTAAAAACCGTTTCTTTTGATTCAATGACTTCTGTTTGTGATCAATTAAGTCAAAGGCTTTACTTAAATCGTTCTATATGGTATGATTGGATTTCTGCTTTTAACTCGCTTCTAGCATAAAAAAGAATCGTTCCATTATTAAGCATGTCGAGCTTCATCCAAAAGCATTTTAAAAAATATAACTTACCACTTCCTGTTCTGTTTAATGACGGGAAATATGTAGGCCTAATATCCTACACAGCTGTATAACTAATTGATTCATGATCAACTGCCCAAGAATGAAATGGATTTTACATGCAAACTTATAAGTGAAAACTCGTCAACTTACTAATAAAAGTAGGTGAATACAGTCTTCTTCGTTCTGGAACAATGTTGTCATGTAGACGAGTGTTTTCTGTAAATCTTTTACATTAAGGCCGTAAAATACGTACCTGTGAACCACGCCTCTTTCATGGAGATGATGAAGAGCCGAAACAAGCTGACGCACGAAAGGTCTGGCGTCCGATTCCCTGAGACATCCATTGCGCTGACTCCTCACGAACGAAAGGAGATCGCCACCGCCAGCATATTCAGTGACCAAACAGTACAAAGAACTGGACTGTAGAAAAAATGATGACATGAATGAAAATTTGACATAAAATTTGACTATACTTAACTGATAATAACAATATCTGCAGGTGCTAGTAAACGTGAGACTATGATAAATGTCAGACTGAAATACAATTAAAAGTCGAACTCCAGCCTGTCGAACTCTTAAATATTTGACCTCATTTACTTTTTATAAGATTATGTATTATGAGTTAGTAACTGAATCAGGGAGGAATGTTATAAAACGCGTGGTATAAAATCGGAGGCAAGTGGAAAGGACATGCAATATAAAATTATGAAAAACGCCAGGTATGTGTCATCCGCAACAATGTGATGTTTGTCAGCAGTAGTGAACTGTAAATTGCGCCATCTACCGTTCCCTATGACATCAGGTTTGATTGCATGGTTCAAGGAGTAAGTGGTGTCAACCAAAATTTTGAATTGGGAATGACGTATTGCGTATTTCAATAATAAGATGGTCTTCTACTTTCTCTTTATCCAAAACATAACTTTTTGAAAAGATGAATTCGACATTATGCTTAATGAATGGTCAGGATGCAGCCCGGGGTTGCAGCTAGCTATGCCTAAAACAAGTGGTAACTGACAGGATGCATGGCATACCAAAATGTAGGTCTTCAAGTAAATGTCCACCTCCCTAGTATTATCCCGATTTGTTAAAGCACGCATTTCAATTTATATTAATTTAAAGAGAGAGAGAAGGAAGTACGGCATGGCTACTCTGCTCGGAAGGTTTGATACATTGAACACAATTTGGCCCCTCACATTGTGTGTGAATAGGTCTCTGCATGCCTTCAAGAACGGGGCCTTGGGTCCCTGAACACCACACTGTAAAAAAATTACAGTGCAATTTACAGGAAAATACTGTAAAAACTTCCCAAAACTTAGAGTATTTGGCTGTAATTTGGAAATACAGGAAAATACTGTAAATTTTATGTCCAATTTTCCAGGCCTATAATGACAAAATCTAAAAGTGAAGACTTTATTCGAAATTGAATGAGTAACAACATCATTATACACTACTATGAATTTTTCAATTATACCATTAAGTATACTAAAATATACAGGGGAAAATACTGTAAATTTTACAGGACAATACTGGCAGCAATTCTGCCAACAGAACCCCGTAAAAATATAGCTTTTACAGGTTTTCATTCAAATTTACTGTATATTTTACAGTTTGATGTAATACATTTACAACAAACTGTAAACTTTTTACAGTATATGCACTGTAAAAAATTGTGGATAGGCCTACTAAGTTAGGGTGTTCGTCAGTGCTTTTTTATTCTCCACACATTGACAATCTCTGTAATAACTCACCAAATATATATGTTTATAAGCGTTTTGATTGAATTAATTTTTACAGTACAGTACAGTTACGGTAATTTGTTGGCAGAATTGCTGCCAGTATTTTACTGTAAAATTTACAGTATTTTTTTACAGTGCAGGGTCTTTGACGATTTTGCCACCCAGTTTACCTCAGTCGTCCTTTCGTTCCTTATAATTGGTGTCAGGAGTGGGATTTCTTGTCATAACATCAGTAAAGGTAAATATACACTGTTAGAAATGTCAGTAAATTAAGAAAACAGATTTTCCGTAAATTTACGGAAAAAAAACAATAAAAATAAAAAACAAAAAACATACAAAATGTTAATTTACGGAAATATTTCAAAAATTTCTGGCAGCAATATTTCCGGACTTTTTTTTTCGTTCCGTAATTTTAAATTACGGAAAAATTCTGTTTTTCCATAATATGAGACAAATTTCTGTAAAAATACTGTCAAAGTTCCGTTAGTTGACAGAAAATCTGTAAATTTACCCTAAAAAAGTCTGGAAATTCTGCTGCCAGAAATTTCCGTAAATCTACGGAATATTTTCTAACAGTGTAGACCTATTAACATTAGCAAATAAATACGACTGTATAACTTCTCTGGTTTCAATTATTAAAAATAACAATATCGGTCTGCCGACATTGCCGTTTCGGAATTTGCTCATTTCTCTGCTGAGTATAGTATAATTTACCTATTCTAAAAATACCACATTATCATTGTAAGAGTACGTTCAGGATACATCGCCCCGGGCATTGTTTTACGACAACATCACTACGCATCACTAATCCATGGGCGGAGCAAATTTTCGGTACCCTGAAAGGTGGCAAACCGACATTAGGCCAAGAAAAATAAATTGTTTGATTGCCTTTTCACCTCCAAAATAATTTGGGTCGGTAGGTCGCTTGATCTTTTTTTTTAAATATTTCCAGTAAGATATGCAAAGCCTTGGCCCTGGTTTTTGTACGTATACATGTAAAGGCCTATGTCTATACTCGTGAATGACACGAATTGTTTCATTCTGTGCAACACTGTGCCATGGGACAATACGTACATATTTCACTTATGGACACTGCAGAATCAACAAACAGACCCTTAAAATCTGCGAAATGTCAAAGAATATAAGTTCCCTTGACAGCAGTATATGAAACAGCAAAAAAAAAAAAAAAAAAAATTTCGTTTTGATGCAGTAAACATTTATGTGTAGTATTACGTCCCATAGGATACTGTGTATAACAAAAATTCCGGATCCGGAATTTTATAACAAAGTTGTGATTTTTTATATGAAGGAATTCGATTTGAGCTTAGCAATTTCACACAGTGATTAGTATATGGACAAGCATTATGTACATGCAAAAAACACGATTTTTTTGGAAATTGAGGGCGCACTCCTCAGGAAATCTCTGAGTCGGCCTTTAAGTATACTAAAATATACAAAATACTGTAAATTTTACAGGACAATACTGGCAGCAATTCTGCCAACAGAACCCCGTAAAAATATAGCTTTTACAGGTTTTCATTCAAATTTATTGTATATTTTACAGTTTGATGTAATACATTTACAACAAACTGTAAATTTTACAGTATATGCACTGTAAAAAATTGTGGATAGGCCTACTAAGTTAGGGTGTTCGTCAGTGCTTTTTTATTCTCCATACATTCACAATCTCTGTAATAACTCACCAAATATATATGTTTATAAGCGTTTTGATTGAATTAATTTTTACAGTATACTGTAAATTTTACGGTAATTTGTTGGCAGAATTGCTGCCAGTATTTTACTGTAAAATTTACAGTATTTTTTTACAGTGCAGGGTCTTTGACGATTTTGCCACCCAGTTTACCTCAGTCGTCCTTTCGTTCCTTATAATTGGTGTCAGGAGTGGGATTTCTTGTCATAACATCAGTAAAGGTAAATATAGACCTATTAACATTAGCAAATAAATACGACTGTATAACTTCTCTGGTTTCAATTATTAAAAATAACAATATCGGTCTGCCGACATTGCCGTTTCGGAATTTGCTCATTTCTCTGCTGAGTATAGTATAATTTACCTATTCTAAAAATACCACATTATCATTGTAAGAGTACGTTCAGGATACATCGCCCCGGGCATTGTTTTACGACAACATCACTACGCATCACTAATCCATGGGCGGAGCAAATTTTCGGTACCCTGAAAGGTGGCAAACCGACATTAGGCCAAGAAAAATAAATTGTTTGATTGCCTTTTCACCTCCAAAATAATTTGGGTCGGTAGGTCGCTTGATCTTTTTTTTTTTTTAATATTTCCAGTAAGATATGCAAAGCCTTGGCCCTGGTTTTTGTACGTATGTAAAGGCCTATGTCTATACTCGTGAATGACACGAATTGTTTCATTCTGTGCAACACTGTACCATGGGACAATACGTACATATTTCACTTATGGACACTGCAGAATCAACAAACAGACCCTTAAAATCTGCGAAATGTCAAAGATTATAAGTTCCCTTGACAGCAGTATATGAAACAGCGTACACGCCGCCATGTTGTTTTGAAACGCTACCGACCAGTTCATACACGAATGTATTTCAACGAAATGAAGTAAACCCCAAAATACCAAACCTTTTCTTCATATTTTCTATTTGTAACACAAACAACGTCCATTGCATTCTATGGCATAAGGTGACACATGACATTTTGCCACATATCGCGGTAACTAAGCATTACAGATGGTGCAAACTATTCCTTATTTTAATCATTGCAATAGTTGTGTGTACCCTTGAGATGTGGGTCATATGGGGTGTTTAGAGGTAAGAGTTCAAAGGTCATCTGGGTCATTTGTTTAAATAATTAGAATGCTTTTGCATGCACATAAAACGTGCGGACATTTACCAAAGTTACTCAAAATGACCCTTTAGAAGTTTGTCCTATGAAACAGTTAGACCTGTGTAAAAGGGGATATGGTCCGGCAGGAGCTATAGTCCGGGCTCTATAGCCTCGAAAACTGAATAAAGCGTGAAACTAATGTTGCGTGAAGAGTCAACTGAATCGAGTGCCCTATTCTTCACCGTTATAGGCGGACTGTGAGTCTGGAGGACTATATCTCCTCAGTACCACACCGGTCGAATGCAGATCCATCGGAATCATGTATTAAATACCGAATAAAACGCAATCTCGTTGTAACAATTTGCACCAATTTGGCGCAATTCCTTTCTCATTTAAAAATGTGTTCCGACGGATTTGAATAATCTTTTGGAGAGTTAGGGAATGAACGGTTAAAGGTCGTGAGATTGTAGGATCACAGGCAAGTTGATATAAATGGCGTCATACAATACAACGTCCGGCCGTGTGACAGTGGTTGTGGATATGAATGTTTTAACGTTGGTTTGGATTGGTTTAACGATATTACAACGGGGCAATCTACACGGAGCGCAGATCCAGATCCGATGCGCATCGCCGAGATCCAGATCACAGATCCAGATCATGGGAGACCGTTTAAGAACTCTACACGGCGCAGTGAGTGCGAAAGTACAGCGCCCTTTCGAAGCGTAAAGTGTACAAATTGTACGTGTAACC